>JASPKZ010002283.1:0-29720 GCA_030220185.1 Diploptera punctata | reverse complement strand
AGATGATAGATTGTGAGTGTATAGATAGATAGATAAGATAGATAGATAGATAGATAGATAGAAGATAGATCGATAGATTAGATAGTAGATAGATAGATAGATAGATAGATAGATAGATAGATAGATAGATAGATAGATAGATAGATAGATAGATAGATAGATAGATAGATAGATAGATAGATAGATAGATAGAGTAGATAGATAGATAGATAGATAGATAGATAGATAGATAGATAGATAGATAGATAGATAGATAGATAGATAGATAGATAGATAGATAGATAGATAGATAGATAGATAGATAGATAGATAGATAGATAGATAGATAGATAGATAGATAGATAGATAGATAGATAGATAGAGATAGATAGATAGATAGATAGATAGATAGATAGATAGATAGATAGATAGATAGATAGATAGATAGATAGATAATAGATAGATAGATAGATAGATAGATAGATAGATAGATAGATAAGATAGATAGATAGATAGATAGATAGATAGATAAGATAGATAGATAGATAGATAGATAGATAGATAGATAGATAGATAGATAGATAGATAGATAGATAGATAGATAGATAAGATAGATAGATAGATAGATAGATAGATAGATAGATAGATAGATAGATAGATAGATAGATATAATAGATAGTAGATAGATAGATAGATAGATAGATAGAATAGATAGATAGAAGATAGATTAGATAGATAGATAGATAGATAGAGAAGATAGATAGATAGATAGATAGATAGATAGATAGATAGATAGATAGATAGATAGATAGATAGATAGATAGATAGATAGATAGATAGATAGATAGATAGATAGATAGATAGATAGATAGATAGATAGATAGATAGATAGATAGATAGATAGATAGATAGATAGATAGATAGATAGATAGATAGATAGATAGATAGATAGATAGATAGATAGATAGATAGATAGATAGATAGATAGATAGATAGATAGATAGATAGATAGACAGATAGATAGATAGATAGATAGATAGATAGATAGATAGATAGATAGATAGATAGATAGATAGATAGATAGGTAGATAGATAGATAGATAGATAGATAGATACATGTCAAGCTAATAAAAACCGTGTAAAAAAGTGACATACCTCTACGTCATAATAACTAACCCTGCATCGGATGTAAACACACATTTCTCGGCATTTTAATTATTATAATAGCAGTCAGTATTACTAAGACGTTACTAAAAATAAATAGGCCTATATATTTTTACAAAAAAAAGCACGTACTTAATTATACACTGTGTCCCATTCAATCCTCCTACATTTTAATTAATCATTTATTCTCTAAGTAAGCGGAATTATGAAATGAGGTTGGTATTAAAAGAAAGAGAAACTCAAATAAGTTTTGTCTTCATTGTTGCAGTTAATTCATATGTCGCATATTAGACAATAATAACATAAAACAAAATGGCGACTTCTCAGCAACGAGCACAAACTGTTTTATGGTATGCAGAGACGAAGTCAATAATTACAGTGCAAAGAAATTACCGGAGAGAATATGGAGAAACTGCACGTGATGGGAAGACCATTAAGGCATGGCTTGAGAAGTTTCTGGCGAAAAAAATCGTGAAAAAAGAATCAGGAGGCTGCACGTACACGTTCAGGAGAAAATATTGAAGAGATTAGAGCAGGATTAGTGTGTGGCAATGTGTTGCAATGAAAATTCTGTAAGTTTCTGTTTCGTTTAATACCGGCCTCATTTCATAATTCCGCATACTTTGTTAGTTATGATGAATTAAAATATGGGAGGTTTGAATGGGACATCCTGTATAATAATTGTAAATAATAATAATAATAATAATAATAATAATGAAGAAACAATTTACACACATATTGAGTTCGCAGTACGAGTTGTCACTTATATTCGGGAAATTATAATTCGCAAATTATTTTAGAGAAATTGACTAAAATTATGGGGTTCAGAATAGTAGCTATAATGGCAGGAGGGACACGAGATGCTGACCACATGTCACTTTTATACTGGCTAGAAGACTGACCACCTCTTTGATTAAAACTTATGGTTGTGGGGTCAGCAGCCGTCTGATAGGCCTATAAGAGTGGGACGCTCTATAACCTCAAATCATATAGAATATGGTTCAAAAAATGTCTAAAAGACTTGATAACATAATCCAAACTTGGATACACAAGAAGATAATGAATTAAGGATCATTATTTTTTATTTTTCTCAGATATGTATTTTTTACATATGTGATATTAATCTGAACATATTAAAATATCACAACCATTTCCTATTTTCATTCGTTAGATAATATGCGCTCCTTAAAAAAGATAAATATCTTCGTGTACGAATAATTTTTTGCAAAATGTATAATTCTTATGAAAATTTAGACATTTATAAATGTAGAATGTTTACGTAATTCTACGAAATTAAATAAATATATGTGATTCAATTGACTTGATGTTGATAACAGGGTTTAATTTTGTTGATAATGTATACTATTTGTCAGTTAAATATATTACGAAAAACGTGAAGTATATAGAGGTAACAAAGGAAGAGAGAAATAAAGTAATTTAATTAAATTCTACCCCTCCTAACCTCACGAATTCATGTGAGCTACCGTGCGGTTACAAATAAAAATAAAGTTGATTGTTTACGTCAAGAGTTAGGCATATATTACCTGAAGTGAATATTTATTTTCCATGTCCACTAGCGTCCTAGTTTTATTACCGTCTTCTCCGGGGACTGCGTTGATTTCACTTACAGAGTTGATGCGTTCATTACTCATACAGATGGGATGCACGGCATGCATACAGAGCCCAGAACTGTTCTAGTTTGTCAAACTGTTTATTATTATCATGTTAATGTTGATAACTGCAATCCTACCGATACTGGATGAAAACTTAAGGAAATACAATATTCAACAACATTATACTAAATCTAGTCAATCTACTATTATAACAATCAGTGACGCTTTAGTTGGTAGTTTCTACTTCCTAGGCAACAAAACCTATACTTTATATTTCTACAAAAAACACCATCAAACCATAAAATACATGTTCAACAAATCGTAAAATACACTTTAATTATGATTTCATAAAACTACATAAACTTCCTTGACGTTTCTGCAGGTATATTAATAGTTGCGTCTTGGACTGATTTTAAATGTTTCCTGATAAAACGTGAAAATCACCTTCTCCGCTCATTTTTACTTTATACACACGTATCAAAACTAGCACCTAAATTTGCAGAAAAAACAACAGTTTGTGGATTTATCGTGTCTTCCCCACCAAATCCATATTACTCTTTCTCTTAATATAACGTTTTCGCAATAAATAAATTCCATTAAATATACCAACAAGGGAAGTACTTATGTTGGACAAGTTGGACTGTAACAAAAAAAATTGGAGGATACGTTGAATGAAGGATAGTGACCACCGTGATATTAGTCATTTCACTGCAAATTCAATAGTGTTCATAATATTTAATAGGAAATAAGGAACAAGAAAAAATAAATGAAAGCTTGGCATCGGTATATGACAGAATATGCAAGTAAAACATTAGGAAAACATTAAATAAACAAATAAAAATAAAAAAATGATAGTGTGGTGAACGAGGGAAGAACAAAAAAAGGACAGGAAGAGAGAGATAATCCAACGAAATAAATATAGCAACGGAGCGGCAAGGTTACTTGAACAGCAGCGCACCGGAGTCTGAATATTTTTTCACTCTTGCAGTCAAGTATTCGTACAGTATATAGGAATTGTTTCTATTTAAACATAAAAAGGTCAATAAATTGAAAGTACAATAGAATATTTGTTTTATTATTTATTAATTAGCATATAAAGTGTTCGCACAACAGGCCTCAGGAGGCCCTTGGGGTAGTAGGAGGTTAAGGCTCCCACTTTTTCTAGACAATCGGCACTTTATGTCAGCCGGGTTGTCAGCCCTGCGTGACGGCTGCCTTTACCCCCAGAACAAGCGCCTGGTACTCATTTCCGTTAGAGGCTGAGTCGACCGCAGGGCCATAGTGCCGCCAGAGGGTTTGAGTCAGTATAAAAATCCTGACCCCAACGGGACTTGAACCCTCGACCCTCCGGCTTGTAGCTCAGTGCCTTAACCACTACGCTACGGTGTGCCCCCTATTAATTAGCATATTCATGGTGTAAATTAATACTTTTTTTAGGACATAATAGTATATTTACACGTAAATGTGTACATTTACAAGTAATATTATTGTGAGTCCATAACATATTTCATGAAAAGAATAAAATGGGCATAATAAATCCATTTTACGTCTTAACTAATGTTAGAATCTATAATTCAGGAAATATTTGAAAAACACGAGGAACCTGAATTTGTGGCTGACCAGTTTGCGTATTTTCTGGCAGAAATTATAGAACAAAAACATTGGAATGGGTTAGAGGACGTTAGTGAAAATACTATAGATTTCGAAGACTATGCTACTTGCAGTCAGAAGCTCACACAGGCTGCATGCTCTGAAGACTGTGAAATTGCCAACGAATCCAGTGGCGAACATGACAGTTCAAGTAGCTTTGAGCCGTCCCCGGTTAAAAAACCTAAACGTCCTAATGTGCTGTCTGTCTATTCTGAAGAAACTTTGGAAAACATTTATGAATATAGGATGTCAGGGAAATCTGGCCCGAAGTCCTATCTACAAATAATAAAAACATGGTCATCATTAATTAATAACCGAAATGTAAGAACAGTTTTGAATTATATAAAAAATAAAACATCTTATCTAACTTCACAATTCAAAAACTGGGACCCCTACAAAATCGCCCAAAATTAGACTACATCCTTAATAAGTTTGGAGATTCTCGAGAACGGGGATTGACAGTGCATTATTGACATTTACAATCGTGGGCTCTTTTTCGAGCGAAGGAATTGGATTTGAATGAATTTAAAGCTTCAAATACAATCATTTTAAATTTCAAAAAAGAAAACAATATTTCTTCAAGAAAAATTACCAAATTTGGCAATGTCAAGTGTATTGAAAACGAAACTCAAACTATGAAAATGCAAATAAATTTGTAAGAGACGTTAATTCCATCCATCCATAGTAATTCTTCCCAAAGGCAGGTCTTTCACTGCAATCATAGCATTCCCATGCTATGCTTTGAAGCTTTACTAGGGAATTATAGGTGTGGTAGCTTCCCGTTGCTTTCCACACCGATGAAGGATGATGATGATAAGATGAATATGAATGATGATGATTGCGATGGCCATACGATTTCGGGGACCGTTTGGACCTTAACGTTTTCCTGACATTTGTCTTACAGGTGAGGAAAAATCCCGATAAAAACCTCACCCAGGAAAACTGTCCCGAGCGGGGATCGAACCCGGGCCCGCTGCGTGACAAGGCAGCACGCTACCTCGAGACTACAGCGGTGGACATAGACGTTAATTAGACCATTAAAAAAACTGTATACCAACAAAGAATGTGTGGAACTGTGACCAAAGTCAATTTAATTGAGGGGTTCAGTCAGATAAGGGGATAAGCCACATGAACTTCTAATGAAGATAACAAGGATTTTGTAAATAATCAATTTACAAAAGAAATTAGCCTATAAACGTATACTACAAACATTTTTATTTGATTAAGGGTGGAATATAGTATTACAGAAAATAATTTTCTTCTCTGTTTTACTTTTGCATAGAAGAAAAAAATACTGTCAATATAAAGCAGTGGACTTTGTTTTTCTTGCGATATAGGATACACTTCTAAATTTATGAGTTTCTTTGTTCATTTGTAGAAACATAACATATAAACATAGTATATAATATTTATATATGGTTGAAGATCTAAATAAGATGCTAAAGTTCATTTTCACACTAGTTCATTTTCGTCTTCCCTCTCTGGACCATACGATTGTAGAGCTGTAAACACTGGATGATACACGGCTGGTACAAAGGGAAGTAGAGACATAATATCAGCATACTTCTTTTGGAAATTTGTTCTGTCATGTGGATAGAGTATTTCCAAGTTTTTAAAAAATCATCCATGGCATTCCAAGTTCGTGCAGTCTTAACTTTTCGGTGCCTCCCAGATTGCTTTTTGAAAACCTTTATTTCCTGTCGACTCTCGAATTGCGAGTAAGTGTACTTGAAAATTAGACATTTTGGCGTACTTGTATCTACCTTAAGAGCTGTAAACTTCCTCATGTGAATCTGGAGTCCTTTTACTTTGTTTTGCTAATAGTTCAGCCAGTTTATATAAGTTATTGAAATCTTGCATCTGCAGACTCATCACTTTGAATGACTTTTTACTCTTGCTTTACTGATTAAATCACACCATTGCTCATTTGATAAGTTTTGTCACTTACATTTTCTAAGCCAGCATTTCGTAACCATTTTGCCTTATTTCTTGGTCTTTTATTTTTAGCCTATTACTCTGATTATCATTACCAATATTAATAACAACCATTCTGATAACAAATCAAACACAAACAGCTGATAATTTACTGCCAGTTCAGCAAACAATGATAAACCACATTAGCAAAACTACTATCGAAAACAAATAGAAAAGTTCTAAGTAACAGCAGAAGTGATTTGTTACTCACTTAAATGGTAAGCAATAATTAAATTTCTAACTTGACAATACAACAATATGTAATTCTAGTTGATAAATAGTATGTTGAAAACAATGAGTTAGATTTAGAGGAAGGATAAGGCCTACAACTCAATGGTATTAATAAGCTGTTAGTTTATGCTGATGATGTAATAATATTGGGCGATAGCGAGAAGATACTAAAGGCCAACACGCACACACTCATTATTGAGTAACACTAAGAAATTGGGACTGGAAGTAAATATCAATAAAACTAAATATATGGCCACGCATAGAAACATATTATATAGTGGAAATTGACAGCTAATGACTAATGAAATTTTGAGGAAGAGGTTGAATTCAAATATCTAGGAACAATAATCACAAATAGGAATGAGATGCACAAATAAATTATACGTAGGCTCAATTCTGGAAATGCGTGCTATTATGCATTACAGAGACTCTTGGCATCCCAACTCCTTTCAAAAAAACGTTAAACTGAAAACATATAAAACTATTATTCTACTAGTTATATTATACGGATGCGAAACACTGACTCTTACTTTAAGGGAGGAAAGGAGATTAGGAGTATTTGAGAATAAAGTACTTAGGAAAAATGTTTTGACCAATGAGAGATGGGCAGACAGGTGAATGGAGAAAACTACATGACAGTGAATTAGATGGTCTTTACAGGAAGCCAGATAAAATGAGAACAGTTAAGTCTCGTAGACTGCGATTGGCAGGTCATGTGACACGAATGAGAAATGAAAGACGAGCATGGAAGCTTCTTGTAGGAAAACCAGAGGGAAAAAGCCCAGTTGATAGACAAAGAATGAGGTGGGAGGATATCATTAACTATGATTTGAGATGATTATACAGGGAATGATTGGAAAACATTAGCTCAGGATGGGATTTATGGACTGCTTATGTCCGCGCTGCCATAAACCTACGGGTTCGATAGTGCCAGTGAGTTAATTAGTTTGGTCACACAATAATTAGATATTTAATTGTGTGTTTCCAACTAACAATGAATATTTCTCATAACTTGAAAAAGTAAAATGTTTTGTAATTTTTCTTTTTTTTCTCTGTTAACATTTTAAAATAGAGTAGGTATTGCTGGTCTTGTGGATACCATGCTTATCAACGTTTGAGGTGTTCAAAACCAGTGGAAGTCTATAGATTTTTCATTGCATGAAAATCCTGAATACCAGGTTCCTTTGGAAAGGAAATAAAACATTTGATACTGTAGATCATATGCCTGATAAAAGAGAAAACATTTGTTGGCCCTTTCATATCCACACACATTTGAATTACAATCTTAATGAATTTAACTGTGAAAGGGCATCGTTAAATAATATAATAGCATGGAAGTGTGCAATACGAGTTCATGTAAAGTGTAAAACGCTTTTTAGTCGTATAGGCTGTCTGGAGTAAATAATGTGACCATCGCACGCTATTTCTTTAATTATTATTATTGTTTTTATTATTATTATTATTTAGCCTTTTATTATATATAATTTTAGAGTAGTACATTTTTCGAAATTATATATATATATATATAAGGGTTATAACTTGTTGGACTTTTGTGAAATAAAACATTTCATGTGCAATGGATGGATGAACTTTTACTTAAAGTCATTGAAGAAGGCCTTCATTTCACAGATCTTCAAGAGAAGGTCACCCCCAAATATATTTATATACCAATATTTAATATTGATTTGGGTTTGACCTTTTCTTGATGCTCATTGAATTGAAGGCTTTTTTTCAATGGTTTTAAGCAAATGTTCACACATTCATTGCACAGGAAATATTTTATTTCACAAAAATCCAAAAAGTTATAACCCTAATATATATATATATATATATATATATATATATATATATATATGGTATGATAAGAAAAATAAATGCCTGGACGGGATTCGAACCCGGATCTCTGGGTTGGTACCCCAGTGTGTTATCCATTACACCACCAGGCGATTCCAATTCAAACACTTATTTTTCTTATATATACATTATATTCTCCATTATTACTAGATGTCGCGAGAACTCGGTCTTCACTGTCATCTAGTAGCTGACTATAACAAGTATATATATAGTAGATTTTAGTGGATGTAAGTTTGATTAAGTTCGTTTTCTCGGTTTTTCTGCGTAATGGATTCAAGGTCGACCTCAGCATGAACCAATATGCCAATATCATGGAATGATACGTTCAACTCACTTGTTTAGGTCTTGTATAATTAAACACATTGCATTATCATTGTGCTCCGTTTTGGTTAGATCTTATATAGTCCAACACATTGAAACGCAATGAAAACTCAATGTGCTTATATAGTCTATATAAGACCTAAACCATGTAAGGTTGCACGGATTCCGAAATGGGCCACAGTGAAAACTCAATCTGTTTAATTATATGAGACCTAAACCAGTGACTCGAACCTATCATTCCTTGATAATGACATGTAGCATCATGTCGAAACGTCAGTATCAGTGGCCAGAGTTCGACGGAGAATTCATGACGCGTAAAACCCAAGAAAACTTTCTTAATTATATATATATATATATATATATATATATATAATACATCACAGGCCTATATGCGTTTTTGTCACACAGTAACCAACTCACAGGTGCTAACGAAACCAGAGGTTCACGTTGCCGGGACATAACCTCTCCATACATTCCAATCCGAGGAATGTTTTTCCAATAATTCCCTTTATAACTCACCTTCATCAAATCATGGTGAACACAATTATTGACCGACATACTTTACGCTTTCCTTCTGTTACAATAACTTTTCATGTCCCTCTTTCATTGCCCATTCGTGTCACATGTCCTCAACAGTCAAAAGTCTATGAGACGACTGTTATTATGACATCTGGTTCCCATAAAGAATATATTGCTTATTATAAAGTCTTGATTCACCTGTCTATCTCTCTTTAGTTCAAAAATGTTCTTAAGAATCTTATTCTCAAATACTAGTACATTTTCTCTTTCCTTAGTAATCAACCACATTTTGCATCCATAAAATATCACTGGATTTGTCATATAATAATAATAATAATAATAATAATAATAACAATGATAATAATAATGATAATACTAATATTAATATTTATTAATTAAATAAAAATAAATATTAATATTAATAATAATATTAATAATAAGAATAATACTAATAATATTAGTAATAATAATGTTTTTTTTATTATTCCGGCTTTTACAATGAATATACATTTTTCCGGTACCCATGTTCACAGTTAACTACACATTTGTTTCAACACATTTTTCCATTCCTGTCTGTTCATCCATATATCTTCTTCTATTTCCCATTCCCTCTTAGCTTCATTGATTCCCTGAATCCACGTAATAGTTGGTTTACCATTCTTTTTCCTTCCCTGTGGTTCCCAATCCATGATTATCTTAGGTAGTCTTCCTTCTTTCATTCTTCTAATGTGTCCGTACCAATTTAATTGTTTCTTCTTTATAAAATCTAATATTGAACATTGTACCTGCATTTTTTCTTTTATATATGAATTTCTGATTTTATCCTTCCTGGATATTCTTGCAGCACGTCTCCAGTAGTCCATTTCAGTGGCGAGCAATTTTTTTTTTTTTTCATTTGTGCATTTAAAGCCCACACATCAGCTCCATAGGTAATAATGCTTCCGATTATTGTATTAAAAATAGTTTTTTTTTTGTTTCTTTGAAGATATGATTGTCCCATACTATTCCATTCAGGGCAGATATAGCATACTTTCCTATATTGATCCTGTTTCTTATCTCTGTTTCTTGTTTTCCATCTTTAGTAATTTTAATTCCCAAATACTTATATTCTTTTAGTGTTTAATTGTCCCTAAATCTTCTTCTAGTATTAAATCTTGAGGAAGATCCCCTATTGTCATATATCTAGATTTATCCATATTGATCTTTAAACCCCATAAACTATATTCTTGTATTATTTTTCTAGTGAGGTATTCTATATCTTCAAATTCTTGAGCCAATATAAATTGGTCATCTGCAAACTGGAGTGTATATATTGTTGAATTATCATCTAGTGGTATTCCCATCGGTTTACATTTCTTTTTCCATTCTTCAATAGCTTTTTCAGTATAAATCTTATATAATGTTGGAGATATACAGCATCCCTGTCGCAATCCTTTATTTGTTTGAAAACCTTTAGACAAGTACTTTCCCATTTTTACTTGCACATATGATTCTGAATATAGTTTAGAATTGCTTCAATCAGTGTTGGATTTATTTTTTTTAGTTTTAAGACTTTCCATAATTTTGACGTAGGAATGTTACCGTAGGCTTTTTCTATATCTATAAATACTAGATGTAGCGGTTGGCTCTGATTGTTTTCTTTTTTATAATCTGTCATATGCTGAAAATGTGGTCTATTGTTGATCTGCCCACTCTAAATCCGGCCTGTTCCTCTGGTCCTAACTCTTTGTATTCAATTTCTAGGAAATACTTGATTTTCTTTCCATATAGTCTACTTAGTGTACTATTGACTGCAATTCCCCTATAGCTTTTGCATTCATATTTTTTTCCTTTCTTATGTATGGTTGAAATATATCCTATTTTCCAATCTGATGGTATATCTTCTCCATTTATGCATTTTTCAAATAGACTTCTCAATAATTCGAACAGCTTATCTGTTCCATGTTTTATTAATTCAGCTGGAATATTTCCTTTCCCTGGTGACGTTCTGTTCTTTAAAGACTTTACTGCTTCTTTCACTGTTTCTATGTTTAGGTGTACATTTTCTTTTAGTTCTGTATCAAATTCCTCCTCTATAGGGTTTGTATATTGTCCTCTGTTTTCTGTTAATAATTCTTTGAAGTATTTATCCCAAGTTTGGAAATTAATGTATTTATTAAATCCTTCTTTGTCATTCTTTCTTATATTCTTTAAAGTTTTTAATGCTTCCGCGTTTATTTTTCCTCCAATGTACCTTCGTATTTTTTAACATGTATTTTCCCAGCATTTGTTCTTTAATTCTGATATATCTTTTCTTATTTTTGCTTGTTGTTTACGAAGGTTAATTTTGTCCTCTATTGATTTAGTATCAAGCCATTTTAGATAAAGATCTCTTTTTATTTTTACTTCTTTGTCAATTGCTTCACTCCAGCAATAGTTTGTATTATTATTAGTATATTTCTCTTCCCCAATAGCTTCTTTAGCTGCCTCATGCAGTTTATCTTTAATGTATTGATATTGCTTTTCTGTAGATTCAAATGTAGTTTCTATTAATTTTTCATTTAGTCTTTGCTTAAATAAATATGATGTACTGTCATTTTCCAAACTTAATAAATTATATTTATAACCTCTTATTATATTAGTATCTAAATTATATTTTTCTTCGTTTGGATTGGTATCATTTTTACCTTGAATGCTTAAATATGGATATATGATTTTAGAATTGACTAAAAAGTGATCTCCGAATGCGCTACCTCTATATGCTCTTACATCATTTACTCTTAATTTAGTTTCCTGTTTAATTATAATGTAGTGAATAATTGACTTTTGTTGAAGAGTATCTTGCTGTCTTGTATACTTATGAATATCTTTGTGCTGGTAGTATCCATTTAATATTCTCAGAGAATTTTGCTCACAGATGTCTATAATTCTTTTTCCATTGTCGTTTACAACATTTTCTCCATGTGGACCTACAATTTTACTTTGTTTTTGTCTTCCTGTTGTGCTGTTGAAATCTCCTGCCATAATTAAATCTCTTCCTGGTCCAATTTCGTCTATTATTGAATTTAATTTGTAGAAAAATTCTTCTTTTTTTTGTACTGTTTTGATCTTCACTAATTGCGTCGACACTCAAAATAGTGAATTTGTGTCCATATAACTTCAAATTTATTCTTATAATATTTTCATCAATAGGTTCCCAGTCTGTAACATACGTTTTGTATTTATTCTTCATGAGTATGGCAACTCCCCGTTGTGCCCTTATAATAATAATAATAATAATAATAATATTAATAATAATAATAATAATAAATCCAAAATTGACCAAATGTAACGGGAAAAAATATCGTATTAGAAAGAAAAAATATTTCATTAGCTGTACTGATTTTTTAAAATATTTAAATAGGTGGTCCACTGAATGAAGTAGCTATCTTTAATAAAATATTATTGATAAAAATATTTAGTATTTTTTTGGGCTTAATATTTTTATAATTAAAAAGTAACAACCCAGTATAAACATCTATCTTGAATAATAATAATAATAATAATAATAATAATAATAATAATAATAATGATAATAATAATAATAATAACAACAACAATAGACCAAATAGATGGATCCAGAAAACTAACTGCAACGTGGACAACGAACAACTCTATGTTAACAAGTGTGGGATTATATACATAACGTGTACAAGACATCATTTCTCGTCCAGTCCTCATCCAAATACTCATCCCTTACTATCGTCGAATCATTCTCCGAAACCAATTGTTCAGAACATGTTGATGACTATACTAAGAGATAATTTAGATTATTTTTACCTTAATTTCTGGTTCAATTTTTAGTATTTTTTCTCTTTTATACACTGTTTCAAAAATACTTCGTTACAAAACATTATTACAAATAAACTATTATTTAAACCAACTCAAGATCAGTGAGGAACTGGAGCTGGTTTATTTAACATCTACATCTGCAAATGTTCAATATGGGTGACACGGCACACATCCACACGGCCACATTCTCAACAACATGGGCTGACGCTGCGATGATACGCTCCCTTACGTCTGCCGCATTACGTGACATCTGTTGAACAAACACCCTGTCTCTGATGTAACCCCACAAGAAGAAGTCACAAGGTGTAAGGTCTGGTGATCGTAGGGGCAATAGCTACCGCATGTCAATCCTTCATCTTGGCAACATATTGATTAAATAGAGACGAACTTTATTATGGAAATGAGCGGGAGAACCGCCATGTTGAAACGCGTAATTTTAGTTTTCTGGCAACCGAGGCATAAGCCACTGTAACAGCAAGTCCAGATACACAATTTAGTTACTGTTCATTCATTAATAAAAGGATGCCCCGTACGTTATTTCTGGTGAGAGGCACAAAACACTACATTTTGGCGAATCTCGCTGGTGTTCCACTACGACTTGCAGGGGTTCACTTCCCCATACTATGATATTTTGGCGGTTTAATTTACCATTTAAAGGGAAAGTAGCTTCATCGGTGAAAACTATCTTCTGCGAAGATTCATCTACCTTCATCTCTTCCTCAAACTATAAACAAAATTAAAACCGATACCTTTGATTGTCATTGGATAACTGTTGGTGCAGTTGAAGCCGGGACGGTTTGAAGGACAAGTGCTTACGGAGAACCTCCACAGTTGTTATTGGCAAATTCACTTGTGTAGCTGCAGTTCTTCTTGACTTCTTGTGGGCTTTGTACGAAAGATGCCTTCAAGTTAATGGGTGACCAATAATTGATTTTCCTTTACACAGACAACCAATTTGTGTAAACTGTGTGTACCGATTGCAAATTCAATTTTTAAAAGGTGGGTATTTCAGAAATGTCTACGAAATACACGTTGGATAGTAATCACTGACCACATACCATGAAATTCCAAAATACACAAAAAATTCTCAACGCGTGTAGCAGCCATTGCAATGAGAGATGTAATGAATATATTACACCCCTAGCGGGAGGACTATGAACTCGTTTAACGAACATTAAAAGCTCACGAACTGTTTGAGTTTCTCTTTCATTCTGAACTGGTTTCGCTAATTTAACTTAAAATAGTTTATTTGCAATAATGTTTTGTACCGCTCAAGTTTCATTATGAAACACGGTGTACGCAGTCATCTGAAAATTGTTCATGTGGTACTTCAATATTTTTTTATATTTTTCTTATTGTATTATTTGAATTTATACAGACTGACATGTCGCATAGAAAAAATACACACTAATCTTATTTTTGTTTTTCTACAGTATATGTTACTACTCATTCATGAATAAATATATGTTATCAAAATGTAATACCATTAATTCTTAACAATTATATATAAATTAATTAGTGTATAATGCTATTGTGTTATTATTTAATTGTAATATTATTGTGTTTTCTTTATGTAATTGTAATGTTATTGCTTTTTTTGTTGTTTATTTTTCTTCACACTAGTAGCAATTATTACTTTATTGTAACGGACTGTCAACAGCACGTACGACTTACTGCCCATGCGACCCATATTCGTAAATAATATTGTAAATATCTTACCTTTTGTCTAATAAAGTCCTACTACTACTTATTATTATCGATTGAGGTATTATTTCGGTTATGTTTTAAGATTCCTTAGATTTCAACGTTTGACAAAAAATCAATAGTATTATTTTCGCGTGGATTGTAAATATTATTTGTCTGTGTTTAATTTAAATACAAAATTATCTCGGAATTCGGATGTCCACTTTTTGCGCCATAACCTACTTAAATTTATAATTGTACTTACATTAATATTGGAAAACGCGCCGTAGCGCAGTGGTTATGGCATTGCGCTACAAGCCAGTAGGTCGAGGGTTCGAGTCCCGGTGTGGTCAGGATTTTAAAAAACTTACTCTAACCTTCTGGTGGCACTATGAATCTGGGGTCGAACCAGCCTCTAACGTAAATGAGTACCAGACGCTTATTCTAGGGGTAAAGACGGCAATCACGCAGGGCTTGACAATCCAACTGACATCAAGTGTCGATTGTCTAGAAAAAGTTGGAGCCTTAACCTCCTACTACCACATGGGCCTCCTAAGGCCTGTAGTGGGATTATTTTACCTTTATCTCGTTAGTATTAGAGCTATTTAAAGTTGAACTACATAAATATATAATTCCCATTACTGAAATTTTGTTGAAGAATAATAATACGAAAAATCACTTAGTTTTCTGTACAATATAATCTACGACATTTGAACGTCGCGATTTTAACAATGACAACAGGTTACTAGGTTACGACATGAATTCTGTGGCGATATTTCCAAATGTCTTCTAGTGTACGTAAACATAATTGTAATTCCGTGTTCTTTCAATTCAAGCAATAATCGAGATATTACACATATAGTTACACTTTCAAAATTATTGTCATAAACATATAAGTGTAATAAAAATATTTCGTTCTACAACATAAATGAGTAAATGAGAGCGGTGAATGGCGTTTTCGATCAAAAGGTTTGAGTTTGAAATTTCGCTAAAATATAAGGTATGTTCTATTTGTGTTATAAGTTAGTGCAGATATGAGAATTATAATGTAGAGGCAGTAGTGCTGTAAAGTACACTTAACAAATGAGTAAAGCATCCTGCTGTTGATGAAAATCCAAAGATTTCTCGCGCTGTACATAATATTCTCTCCCTCAGCAATTTGGATGTGATAGCAAGATGAGAACACAACAGCAGCTATCGTCCCCATGTTTTTTTCATAGTTAGTAAAGTAGCGTCACGATATGAGAAACCGTTAACCGGGACGTCTCGTGTTCGATACCAGACGGATTCTCTGTTTTTTTATATGTTTGCTATTTACATGTTCGTCTATTTAAAAATGATAAAATAATAACAATAGTGGTAAAATGTATGCCTTGACTTTGGTAAAACGTATACAGTAGGCCCAATTTGAAGCTGACTTTTCTTTCTTAGGTAACAAAAATAGAAAATAAAAAAAGTGGTACTAAAACATTTAAATAATAGTAAAATAATCAGACCAGGAATTTGTTTCTATACTATTCAAATTCAAGTCTAATTACAAATGTAAACATTTCAGAAATAGGTATGACGTCATTATATTAAGAATTTCAGGTAAATCGCGGAAGTTCTGGTCCAAAGCGTGTGACTACAAAATCAAACATCATGGGTTTGAATCCATGATATGTGCATTCTTTTTTTAATAACCGTTTTAATGCATGTAGAAATATGATTACATTTTGGGGACATATTTTTTCAATGCCACCATGTTGTCATTTATACATTCTTGTATTATCTCCTGGCATGTCGTTATTGTAACACACTTCTGAGGTTGGGACGCCTGGAAGGCGGAGTTACATTGCCCCGATGATATATGATGGGTGATGATGGTGGTAATGATGCGCCAGGAGAGGCCTTAATCCTAAACTTAACGAATGTTTTAATGATGATAATAATGGCCACATGATGTTCGGGTACCGTTTAGAGCTTAAAGTTTCCTAACATTTGCCTTACAAGTGAGGAAAACCCCGAAAAAAAATTATTTTCATGGCATATATATATATATATATATATATGTGTGTGTGTGTGTTATAATTAAATGTTTAACATTGAGCAATGCAAGCTTAATATGGAATGATAAGAAAAATAAATGCCTGGACGGGATTCGAACCCGGATCTCTGAGTCTATACCTCAGTGTGATATCCATTACACTACCAGGCGAATCCAATTCAAACACTTATTTTTCTTATATATGTATTATACTCTCCATTATTACTAGATGTCGCGAGAACTCGGTCTTCACCGCCATCTAGCAGCTGACTATATCAAGTAAGCAAATTAAAGATAATATTTTTACCTTATAGCAGTGACGCTTTATAGATGTTATAATTAAATGTTTAACATTGAGCAATGCAAGCTTAATATGGAATGATAAGAAAAATAAATGCCTGGACGGGATTCGAACCCGGATCTCTGAGTCTATACCTCAGTGTGATATCCATTACAATACATATATAAGAAAAATAAGTGTTTGAATTGGATTCGCCTGGTAGTGTAATGGATATCACACTGAGGTACAGACTCAGAGATCCGGGTTCGAATCCCGTCCAGGCATTTATTTTTCTTATCATTCCATATATATATATATAATATATATATATATAGAGAGAGAGAGAGAGAGAGAGAGAGAGAGAGAGAGAGAGAGAGACAGGGAGGGAGTTCGGTAATGTGGACCCTTCGTTTTGAGTGGACTATGTTCTTTAATTGGTGCTGCCTTCGAACGGAAAATATTTTAACTTCTTTTTCTGAATAACTTTGACGTGTTCAATGCCAGTTTCTTTCATTCTTTGTGCGAAGAAGGATTTGTTTGTGATATTTACGAAAGTACCATTCTAATTTTTTTTCAAGCTAAGAATTAATTCCTAATTTCTACTATTGAATATAGTAAATATTAAAACATCTCATAAATATGTTAAATTATATAGGTGCTGTTTTTATATACTGACGGGTTTGGTTTGATATAATGAGACATGGCTGCTGTATAAAATAAGTAAACATAACAAAGGAATCCGGTTAATGTGGAATCTCCAAGAGACGCTTCACGAATACGTACAGTATATTTTATCAATGTGGGTGCTATCTGTAAAAACTAGTCACATAATTAATTTTATTTAATATCCTTGTAATTTTACTAACACAAAACCGTAGACGAATGACGTGTGAATGTTATAACCAACAATAATATTTTCAAAACGTTATATAAATATCAACGCTTTTTAATTACCATCAGTCATAAATACTTTCATATTTATTTGTGCCTGTCTGGATAAATTAATATTAGTAAATAAACATAAAAAAGAGACTAAAAGCTACGATGGACTCTGGGATCCACTTTACCCGAATATGGAGGTTAAAGTGGACCTTTCTTGTAATGAAAAAAGTTTATAAATTATTAAGATATTTCCGTATTTGAATAAAATAACAATGCTATTTCACTGTAATGATTATCACTGTAATTAAAGAAAATTAAAATCCCTTAAGTAAAAGAAGAAAAGCAACAAATTCAATATAGGGATCCACATTCCCCGACGTTTTTCTCTCTCTCAATATATATATAATGGAAACAAATAGTAAATAGTGGAACACCGATAACTAGAAATAAAACACTTCAAACAATATTATATGCGATGATCAAATAATATCAGATTCTGAAGACAGCTTACAAACATCAGCGTATCAATTGTACAAAATGGCAATGGCAATGTGTGGAAAAAACATACAAGGGTGAAACTTGAGATTCATGGGAAAATTATAGAACATATGTCTGATTTCTCATACTTAGGAAGTGTATTTGCAGAACATATGAGTGTCATTAATTCAAAATTAATAAAATACATAATATAATGAATGGGGTAATAAGACATTTTGGTAAACAGATACAAAACTATGAGAACAAACATCACATCAAAAGCTCCTCTAAAATACGGAAGTAAATTTGTATATTAACTGAAAGAAATACAACAATATATTACTAATATCTTCAACATCTATAAAGATAATGAAATCTCTGTTAAACAAGATGGCAAATTATCTTCTTGGGAAAAGATCAACACTGGAGTAAGACAGGGATGTGGACTTTCACCAGTGCTTTTCATTATATACATGAATAAATTAATAAATGAATGGAGGAAAACACAACGAGGATATATACCCATCAATAGGAACCTCAAACTCGATGCTATTCTCTTTGCAGACGATTTAGCTCTCCTGGCACTTTCCGAAAATGATTTGCAACGATCAATTTATAATTTACAAAAAATAGCTGCCAAATTTAATATGGAAATATCAATTAACAAAACTAAAATTATGGCATTTCATGGGAAGGACCCCATACAAAGTAAAATCTGTCTCCAGAATAAAATTTTAGAGAGATCTAATCAATTTAAATATCTTGGATATTATCTCTCTATCTGGGATGAAAAGGATATCCCTGAAAAAGTTACTAGTTATAATAAAAGTTTAGGAATTATTAATCAAGTTATGAAACCATCCCTTGTACAAAAAAACACCAGATTACGTTTATATAACACTTTGGCTAGACCAGTGTTGACCTATGGTAGTGAAGCATGGACACTAAAAAAACAACATGAAAGCAGAATAACGGCTTGTGAAATGAGATTCATGCGCAGAACAGCGGGTTACACCAGATGGGATCGGAAAAGGAACACCGATATCTTAAAAGAATTGAAGACTACGCCAATTTTGGAATATATTAAACAGTACCAACTAAATTGGAAACACCATCTTGAAAGAATGAGTTCAAATCGGATCCCCAAAGCTGTTTATAATTATATACCAAGAGGACGAAGATCACTGGGCCGTCCTATGAAACGCTGGAGGGAAAATTTTCTATAGGATCGTAACAGGCCTTGGCCTAATACTTGGAAGGAAGAAGAAGAAGAAGACTGAAAGAAATTCTCATAAACTTAGAGATAAGCGAATTGCACTTCTTACGTTCAGTGTTAGGAATTAATAGACAGGATCAGTAAAAGAACACTATTTTCAGTGAAAAACTTGGAGTACCAAGTTTAGATGAAGTTATAGAAGGATACCAACAAGAATGGAAAAATCTTCTGAGAAGAATGGAAAGAAATAGACTTCCAAAATTGGCTTTCCAATACACTTCAAGCGGACGTACTGTAGGGACCAAAGAAGACCAGAACATCGGTGAAATGATCAAGACCTTCGTTAGGTTTACGTTCACAGATCACATGGCCTAAAACGGATTTTGTTCACGATGATATAATATAAAGTGTGTATTTTTTATTCGAAGAAAGTACTAAACATTTTGAAATTGCATGAAAAGTTGAGATAGAAAAAACCTAAAAACGCCATATTATTAAGATAGCGCGAATTATTAAGGGTAACTTTGATATACCTAAAAATAAAGAATATCTCATTTCAAACTTAAACATAGAAAAATATCCAAATAACTCACCCCAACCTCTCTGTCATCTCGCAGATTCTCATTTTAAATATCGCATATTATTATTGAGTGTTATTCCAAAATTCAAAGACTGACATTTGCGTTTTGAATATCCCAAGAAATAGATGGAAGGAAAATAACATATAATTTTAAGGAGTCATCCAGTTGTTCTTATATTCAAGTATGAAACTGTATAATTGATTACAAAAAAAAAGAAACAATCACATGTTCACAATAATAATAACAATATCCTAATGGAATATCTGATTTAAAAGTATTCAACATAAAAATGAAACCATCCATAAACAATATCAAACAATCCATCCACCCATAGTAATTCTGCCCGAGGGCAGGTCTTTCACCGCAATCATAGCATTATCATGCTATGCTTTGCAGCTTTACTAGGGAATTGTGTAGGTGTGGTAGCTTCCCGCTAATATCCACACTGGTGAAGGATGATGATGATAAAGATAAGGATGATGATGATGGCCAGATGTTTTTGGGGACCGTTGGGCCCTAAGCTTCCTGACATTTGCCTTGCAGGTGAGGAAAAAACCCGAAAAAACCTCACGCAGGAGCCTGTCCCGACCGGGAATCGAACCCGGGCCTGCTGCCTGACATGGCGGCACGCTACCTCGAGACCACAACTCTGGACTTATCTAACAGTAAACAACAAAGATGCTATATTAAAATATCAATGGTTGATATAATTGTTAGATTATAAATGGAGATCAACTGAATTAAGTGATGCTTAGAGATGGAATTAGTAGGCACTAATATTGCAATGTTACGTACCTAAAATAATGTCAGAGTTGCGGCATGCAAAGGTTGAGAGTTCTCTTGTAAGTATTCAGTGCTTGAAGATCTTATATGAGTGAAGTTGTATATTATTAAACAATTTTTTCTTACTGATGGTTGATTCAAACACTGCTTCACTGTTGTTACTTAGTTTTATATCCAGTTTTACCGTTAATATCAATCTTGAATATAGATGTGTTTAAAATTTATATTTTGGGAACCGAGGATTGTACAATAAGTTAATATTTTTAGGGAAAGTGGCGGCAGTATGACAATTTAAAATATTTATTTTTATGTTTTGTTGTATGATTAATTGTGATTATAATTATATTGTTAAGTACTCGTAGCTTAAAAGGGTGAGCTTAGTATTGAAGATACTATAGTGATTGTAAAACCCATAAATAATACATTTGTGATTAAAGATTAATATATTTACAAGAAAAACGTAATATTTTACTGTAAACTACTTAAACATTAAGAAATATAAACGGAATTAGACTGCGGAAGTGATACGTTAGCAGCTTTCACTTGACCTACACATTTCCTTAGCTGGAATTATATAATCAACGTTAATAATGGGTTACGTGAATAAAATTGAGTAGGTCCCTATGTTCGTTCGAAAACATAAAATGAACATGATCTCATTCAAAAGTAACAGTTATACACTAAGCTCCATTATAAATAAAACTGCTAAGACTTTATACTGATGGATTCAATCGTGTTCATTTAACCACTATATTTTTCTTTATTCATCCTGGCTTACTGTCAGGAGGCATTGATTATATCCATTGTAAGTTAATTGTTCTTTCGAGCTTTACACTCGTTAATAAAATATTTAATTCATCACAATCAGAAAAATGTGTAATTTTATGCCCGTTACTTTATAAATCTCCTCTTCGTTATTCGTTCGATGCAAAACTTTTTATCAGCGAAAATATATTTTATTCAAATAGATATAGAGATTTATAATCTGCTTCCCTTGCGCTTCTCCAACTTTGTATAATTTTGTTGGCTTCCCATAATTATATGAAAATTCAGACCTCTTTATTTAATGTGTTTATAATTTGCACGAGTCTGCTCTTCATCAAACTCATAAAAATATGAGTTAAAGAATTATTGTGAAATGCTTGCTTTATTTTATTCATATGGAATTAGAATGCAAATATCTGTTCCATGGATCTACATATTTAAATATATACATAATGAAGCATTTACTATATTATTTTTATTATTACCAGTTGGAGTATAAACAGTACGCACGAGCATATAAACATATCACACAATACATTTAATGAAGATAATAAAATACAAAAGGTAAGTGTATACATATAATTTTACGGTAGGCTTGGTATGTAATATTTCAATACAAAAAGGCACATTTTATGAAAAATCATTGAATAGAACGATTCGATAACTGATTCATGGTAAAAATAAATATAAAGGAAGCTGTTGCTGAACTGTTAGTTGATGACTGTAGTAAATTCATTTTGTGTTGATAGTTGAAGTAAACATATGCCACGAGACTGCCTTGTTCTTTCAATTTTAAGAGAAATTATACAATTACCACAAAGACATTTGAAATATGGATATCAGGTTATTGATCAGTTGTAAACATTTATCTTTCTAGGAAACTACTTTTGAAATTAATATGATGCGAAGAAGAAAAACTAGTTGATTTGAAGGTGATGAGATTGAAAATGATAGTACCTATATATTGAAGGTATTCAAATAATCTCAAGATTATGAGTGTATGAAATCAATATATGAAAAGGGTGAAATATCGGGGAACCATACCGGTAAGAGTACGTAATAAGATGGTTTTAATCTGGAAGGAAACAACGCAATGATTTATTTCATTAAACAATATGCCAATTGATTATATTTACTGTAGGGAATGAAATAGATTATTTTATAGCAATTAGTCTATTCTATTAGATGATATAATTTATATGCTTAATCATTTCTCAACAAAACATAATTTGAAACAAATTACATGTGATTTAATTTCTGTGTAGAGCTTCCAAGTACTAAAAATTTCTGTCACTTGGCATCGTTTACCCTTGAGGTTCAACATGCACGTGTACGTAGTACAACACATTCACACGGGACACATCCGCTGTACTTGTGACATTGTGATGCTAATAAACGAGAATTTTCAGAAAATTCAATGTAGAGTGTAAGTAAAAAAGAAATCATCATCCACATAAGCAGATAATGTTTGGTGTTAAATAGGATTAAGTTGTAGTAAAGGTACATGCCAATCCTCGTTTCACAAAAGTTGCACAACGTTTCTTCCTAGATAGTCTTGTACATTTGGCGAATACCATTTTATTTAATATTTTCTATTTAATTTAGAGAGTAAATAGATTTTTCGTATTTAAGAAATGAAACTGAACCCAACTGTGATACTTGAGGGACATGAATATTTCAATGTCCGAGTGTTGTGCCGACGCTACGCCTTTCTTGTTTTCAGGCTGTCAAAGTGATCTGCAGGTGGAGTGCAAGTACTATGGGGTGTCCGGCAGTTGTAAGATGGGCAGAATAAAAGTACAGAGGACGACGCATCGAACTTTGTCAAGTAAGTGGACCCAAAGCCTGGGGGTAAAACCGGGCCACCCCGATTCCCGAGGGGATTAAATATCGGGATCCCCGAGTGTTGTGACGGGGTAAAATAGCAACACCGCGGACCACGCGACTCGCTTCGTCGAGTAGATGGGCCCAAAAGCCTGGGGGTAAAACCGGGCGACCCCGATTCCCGAGGGGATTAAATATCGGGATCCCCGAGTGTTGTAACGGGGTAAAATAGCAACACCGCGAACCACGCGACTCGCTTCGTCGAGTAGATGGACCCAAATGCCTGGGGGTATAACTGGGCGACCCCGACTCCCGAGGGGGTCATAAATATCGGGATCCCCGATTGTTGCCGGGGTAATTAGCAACCTTTAATAGGTAAGTTCCTAGAAATACTCCATTGACTCTAATTTCAATATTGTGATAAATAATTTAATATTAAATATAAAATGTTGCAGTATTGCTATAATATAAATTTCGTATATTTCAGGTTAAAATGACTGCGGCACAAGTGGCCATGGAACCATCCAGGTAATATTTATTTTAAGAACTTTACAATGTACTTTATAATGTTGTAAGTTATAAAACACATAATTTCATGGTTCCCTCAAGTTGTACTCTTTGGGTTCATTCATTATTGTCTTCAAATACCACTGATTCTCTGTGCAGACATTCACCCTGCACATTGTTTTAACTCAGCCACAATACTCTTTTGGAAGAATCGTTAAAGTTTTGGTAATACAGGATTAACAGTACCTTAACAACACTACATCCAATTTAACGTCAAACAATATCTACTTATGTGGAGTCATATATATATATGTATGCGTATTTTTAAAATATCTCATTTTGATGTATGTAGTATTAGAAGAACGGCATCTGCATTTGTAATGTTATCAAAATGAAAGTGTATGAAAAAGTTATGAAATGCTATTAATGAAATTAACAAAATGTCTAGTGTTTCTGTGCATTGACGATCAGCCAGTTTAGTTCTATAAACTTTAAGAATTATCCTCAGCAGACGAGTAACTGTTTGTGAACCTGATTTGCAGGGAAACTATCTTAAACCTTTGGAAATATGACTTCAATTTTGCGTGTTCTGTGGTGATGGTTGAAAGGCAAAACATGCTGCATAAATTATACTCTCTACTTCAGAATAATTTCAATTTTGTATTGTCAAAAATGTTAATAAAAATGTAAATTTATATTCAATTTCAAAACCATATTTATGTATTTTGATCACACTCACATTACTGTCCGCAATATACAATTTACTTAAATTCTTTACATGTTTTGATTATCTGCTAAAATTATTAAAATCTAAGGCAATTTCTTGGAATGTGACAACACCCAAATAACAATTAACAGATTTTATTTTCAACAATTTAAGGTAAAACAAAATAGGCACTAAATGCTGAAATAGGAAGTGTAAACACTCTTCCAGATGGTATAAATTTACATGAAACTTATAACTACATACTTGATTTTTTTTTATTCCTCCAGGTAAAAATAAAGTCATGAAACCTAAAATCCGACGTCAACTGACAAATCATTGCTTTATAGAAATATAATATGATTTATCTTGAGAACTGTCGTACCATTTCAACTCTCTCGTGAGAAAATGAAACTGAAATACCTATAGGCCAATATGAATTATTTATTTTATTTTGAGTTGCAGGAATATGCGTTCCATTGACGACAGTAGAATTTTTATGTTAGAGTACGGTAGGCTATGGAATCTAAATATTATTTTTGCTGTTATAATACATATATGAGTGACTTTTTACTTTAAGAGAGAAAAACAATTACGAGTATCTGAAAATAAAGTGGATAGAAAAATGTTTGGACCAAAGAGATATTTAAAAATAAATAAATGAAGAAATATACATAATATTTATAGGGACCGGGATATAATAAGAACAGCTTACACCCTTTAGACTACAATGAATAATACATATAACACTACTGGGGGAATGAAAAGAGGGACATGGAAGCTTCTTGTAGCAAAGTCAGAGCGAAAATGTCTAAGTAATTAGGCCAACAATGAGGTGGAAGAATAATATTAATCAATATTTCATATAATGAATTTTGACAGCTAATGAAAAATGAGGGAAATATTGAGGAAGTGACTGAATTCAAATACCTAGAAACAATAATCACAAATAGGAATGAGATGTACAAAGAAATTATACATAGGGTTAATTTTGGAAATGCGTGCTATTATGCATTACAGGTACTCTTAATATCCCAACTCCTTTCAAAAAACGTTAAACTGAAAATATATAAAATTCTTATTCTACCAGTTATATTATATGGATGCGAAACATGGACTCTTATTTTAAGGGAGGATAGGAGATTACGAGTATTTGACAAATAAATTTCTCAAGAAACTTTTTGTACTAAATAGAGATGAACATACAGGTGAATGGAGAACTATAAACAGTGAACTGCATGGTCTTTTTAGGAGGCCAGATATAATGTGAATAGTTAAATATCGTAGACTGCGATGAGCAGGGCATGTGGCACTAATGGGGATAAGAATAAAGAATAAAACGAAATATACTAATCAAATTACAACCCAACATGTGTATTGATAAATGTGGAAATATCACAAAAAATATGATTTTGGATTTGAATTTAGAAACTTCCAATACAATGCTGAAGTGCTACCATTCGAACCAATATATTTCATAACTACATTTTTATCACTGTTAGCCAAAGAAAATATCAAATGTGTACGATGCAATGAGACAGAAAGAGAACAGTTATTAATTATTTGATCAATTCCCAGGTCAATCTGAGAAAATTGTTTTAAAAAAAGTATATTGAAGCAATATTGCTAATCAGAGCAACAGGCACATAACACTAAACACTTCGTAACGTGTTACCAAGTTCATGCTCTCAAAAAGCACATTAAGATTGATGGAAAATCAAGTTTGCTTTCTTTATTTTTCTACAAGTAGAAGTATACTAAATTGCATCCTACTGTTAAATTATTAAATTCATTTGAAAATAAGATCAGTGGAATATCTAGATCAGTGGGGAAATGTAATTTTCAAATAAATAAAATTGTTGCTTCATTAAAGAAAATGTATTTTAAACAGTACATGGAAGCTTCTTGTAGGAAAATCAGAAAACGTCCAGTTGATAGACCAAGAATGAGGTGGGAGAATAACATTAACTATGATTCAAGGGAAGTAGAATATATAGCGAATCTTTGGAGAACATTAGCTCAGGATAGGGATGTGTGGAGAGCTGATGTCCACGCGGCCATGAACCTACGGGTTCGATAGTGCCAGTGAGTTAGTTGAGATAGTTATTTTAGGAAGGTAAAATATGCAAGGAATGATAGGTAAAATTAGTTCGGGGTAGGAAAGTACAGAGAGCTTATGTCTGCGCGGTCATGAACTTCCGAGTTCTATTATTTCAGTGAGTTAGTTGGTTAATTACTTACCTCCAATTTTTCATTTCAGCACGTTGCATTTTTCTACTTTTAACTATCCAATTGACATATAAACATTTATTTTTCGTTCAATAGATTTTGAGCGAGGGATGATATCAATTTTGAAAGCAAAATTTGTTCTTTGGATGTGACGGAAACTACCACATCTTTTCTACACAACTTAAAAAAAGCGATTAATTATTAACCACATATTCAATTTTAGAACATACGATAATTACAAAATAATATCGAATAATATTGGCATACATTATAATATAATAGTATATATTGCGGTACGAGTGTGGTAACACTTGATAGGGATCGAGGAAAAGTTTAAAAAAACGAGGCGCTTGCGCCGAGTTTCTTTTTAATTTCCCAGATTCCGTTATGTGTTTACTACAAGAGTATTGCATGCTATTTTTTGCACTATTTTAGTAATTAAGATTTTAGCTAAAATATTAATATGTACAATTGAAGATAAATAATTAGCGATTTCAGAAGGTGAATCGGCTCTATGTGTTGCTATGAAGAAATAATAAGTATTGTTGGTCATCTTATATTTGTTAAAAGTGCAAAACCAATTTTATTTGGGACTTATTTCTGATTATAGAGAAAGTTTTAGACGATGTGTGCAGTGATGATGAAATAGAAGAGGCGAGGAAAGCGCTAGTGCTTTTGGTCATTTTTAAAATATTGAGATTCCTTTAGTTTTCATAGCAACCAATATTTTATACGGCGATATCAAATTACGATGCACAGTAACAGTAAGTATACAATATTAGTTATATAATGTAAAAGTACTTTTGAAATTGCTTGTGCTGTGACCAACATCCAATTTCACTTCGCTCTATGAGTACTTCATGTCTTAAGGGAGAATGTAATTTTCTACGAATTGTAGGCTATATTTGGGGAAAGAATTGTTGTAGAATTAAGTCTTAACACTGATCCCAAACTATGGTTAGCCAATCTAGCACGTATTTCAATATTGAAGAAAACAAAAATGAGGCGGCCGCAATGGGTTAGAGGTTATGTTCCATGTCTCTAGTTCCGAGTTTTGCGGCTTCAAACTCGGCCAGGATCGATGGATTTTTAGGATGTAAAAATCCAAGGGACAAGTACTCCGAGATGGAATTTTAGCCCTGGATATTTTCAGACTCGTGCAAGAACAGCAAGCCTGAATAAAAAGGCTTCTATGCAAAATTTGCCGACCTTTACCCATCTAAGTACAATACCTTAGTTACCAACTAGATGTCTCATTGAGGCGATATGCCAACCCCATATCACTCATTGACATTTATGGGTAAATAAACTTAATTATATTAGCTTTGTTAACACACTCGCTATTAGGAACACAATAATCCTCACACGAGGAACTAAGAGGTGGAGGAACTTCGTGTAATGTGGACCCGTTCTTCGAATTTATTGTTTTTCTTCTTTGAATTAAGGTTTTTGAATTAGTTTAATTACAGTGATTATCATTAGTGTTGCCACTATGAAATAACATTGTTATTTTATTCAAATTTTGCAACATTTTCATAATTTATAATTATGGACATTTTCATATTTTTTTACAATAAAAGAAAGGTGCACATTAACCTTCGTATTCAGGTAAAGTGGACCCCGGCGTCCATCCTAGCATTTAGACTATTTTTAAGTTTATTTACTGTATTAATTTATACAGTTAGGCACAATTTAATCTGAAATTATTTGTGGCTGGTCGTAATTAATAAGCGTTGATATTTATTTAATGTTTTGAAAAATTAATGATAGTTGATTATAACATCCACACGTCATTCATCTGCAGACAGCGACGATCTTGGGCATAGTAAAAGTAGAAGGGCATTAACAAAGTGCATGGTTTTTTACAGACAGCATACTCATTGATAAAATATACATATTCGTGTAAAGTGGACCCAAGTTTACATTAATATCCTCGTGGAGGGTCCACACTAACCGAATTTTTGTTATGTTTAATTATTTTATACAGCAGCCATGTCACATAATATCGAACCAAACCCATCAGTATATATTATAACAGCAATTACATAATACAATGGAGATTTTTTCAAGATTTATAAAATTCTATAGTAGAAATTAAGAATTAATGCTTAGCTTGGAATACTTTTAAAATAGCCTAGTCGTTTTCATAAAATATCACAAATAAAGAATTTCTCTTTCCCACAAAGGAAGGAAAGAAGACTGGTCTGGACAACACTTTCAAGTTAATGAGGGGAAAAAGTTATAATATAATTGTTCGATTGGCAGCACCTATTAAAGAAGATGATCACTAGGTTTCCCTCAAACTGAAGGGTCTACATTACCCGAACTCTCTCTCCATATAGAGATAATGCGGCAAGTTGTGCCTTTGATGCTCTTTCGCCATTTAATTTGCACTAAAATAGTAATGGGCTCCTATACTGTAAAATTTCATATAATCTTTTCCACTGTGCACAACCCACCCGATAGTATTTTGTCTGCTTAAACCTTACATCTAACTAAGGCCAAAGTTAGCACAACTGAACCGAGAGAGAGAGAGGGGAGAGAGGAGGAGGAGAGAGAGAGGGATAGAGCGAGAGAGAGAGAGGAGCGATAGAGAGAGGACAATATAGCGAGAAAGAGAGAGCGATAGAGGAGAGAGAGATAGTAAGC
>JASPKZ010002282.1:0-44090 GCA_030220185.1 Diploptera punctata | reverse complement strand
TCTCATATTGGGCACATACCAGTACATTAGTGTACAATTTAATAAGCCCAAATATCAAAGTAGAAAGTTACATGTTTTTTTATGTAAGGTTGTTAATCCTAAAGTAAATCTTTAATTTCTCAATTGAATTAAAATTACTTCTGAGGAGAGAGTTATAGAACTGACGTCATTGCTCTCCGGATTTGAACCCATTTGAGAATATGTGGGGCAAAGTAAAGAAGTGTATGTGGATAATTTGCCTATCCCCCTGCACATGATTTATGGAAGCTCTTCCCAATATCCTGGTGTGGCATAGCTGAGAATCAGATTTAAGATTTACTTTAGCCCTGGTGGAGTTACGCCACGTGCCTTCTCTTCCACTCACCAGACAAACGTATATTACCTAGAATATACCCAATCTTATTAACTTTAATATTAACCAAGTAAAATTTGATCAAAAGATAAGATCTAATACACATATTACGATCTCTAATACAACCAGTTAATATTAGTTAATTAGAGACTAAAACTAATAATAAAATGTATACACGCAAGACATATTAATTGTCCCTGTCTAGTGTATATAAAAACAGAAAATATGAGATATGAACACTAAATTTACGATTATAACAATATTTACACAAAACAAATTAAAAATAGTTGTTATTCTTAATAATATTTACATTATTAATTAAATATATTAATATTGCTAAACGAAATACTATCAGTGAGGTGTATCAGTTAGTTTTTTATTAAATACTTCTTTAGTTGTTTTTTGAAGGATGTTAAGTTTGACCGTCCTCTGACTAGGGTGGAAGGGAATTCCTGTTTGGTAATAACACCGTAAAGATAATGAATCTATACAGTGTGATGTAGGCGGATATAAAGGACAATTGCTGATGGATCGAGTGTCAAGATTATGTGTGGGTCGGCTAGCTGATGACGCGGCGTGATCATAATTAGGCGATGATGTGTGAAGTATTTTATAGAGAAGGGATAGGAATGGACAGTCTACGATTCTTACGAAACCACGATAATTGTCCAGGACGGTAACATGGTCAAAATTTGCGAAACACAAATAAAACGGCGCAAGAATTATGAACACGTTTAAGTCTTTGAGTGAAATAATAAGTAAGTCTGTAAAAAGGTTCACAATAATCAAATGGGGCATTGCAAGTGTTCTACGACAGTTTCCTAAGGGCGAATGGCAAACAATTTCGTACACGATTTAATGATGTATTATTGAGAAGACTGTTTTGCAAGATGGTTTATTTGTTATTCCAATTTCGTTTTTGTCATAATACTCCTAAAATTTTTACTGTCTCCTATAAGGGATTTGAACTCGTTTATGACCATGCGGAACTGTGTTAGGTTAATGTAGATAATAGTCCTCTATGAACCCTAATGATTGTTGTGACTTTTAGAATTTAATGCAGTCCATATTTAACTGTCCAAGTCTTCTTGAGTCAAATCCTCGTTATTTTGGCAACAGCTCATTAGTGATATTTTCCCGTGGGAGGAGATTTGCATTCGTCTCAAATAAATTATATTTGGCAATGCTTTAGGAATTAGAATATGGCATTATGTGATTGAAAAAAGCAAAGGTCCAAGTACCGACCCTGTGGAACCCAGCTTTACGAAGGACCAAGAAGAACATAATGTATGATTTCCTATAACACTTGCTGGCGCTCATGAAGGTGGATTGAACATTCGTGGCACTATCAAGATAAGAGTTTTAAGTGTATGCAACAATACCCAAGTCTACCGTGCGAATGCTTTACTAAATCCAGTAATAGGTAAGAATGGTAAGTTTTCGATTATCAGCACTTCGCCGGTATGTCTTCGCAATATTTAGTAGAGCATAATTTGTATTGTGTCCTGTCCTGAAGCCTGACTGAAATTGATCCAGAAGTTTGTATCAATTTAGGTATTCAGTCAGTTGTTTAATGGACTAATCGTTCCAGAGCTTGTTTGAAAGAGTATGTAAAATGCTAATGGGTCGAAAGTCGTTCGGGGTTGAGGGCGTTTTAACTTTAGGCAGTGGACGTACGAGGGCTTGTTTCCACAATGAGGGATATGTAGAAGTTTGTAGTGAGGAGTTAAAAATATGAGAATAGACACCATTAGAAAGGATTATGCAATTCTATGTGCACTAAATTACAAACTGCGATCATGTTGGAGTAAATATTGATTTGTAACTTTATTTTTACTTTTTGTTAGTTTTAATTTTCCAAAACATCTGGTAGTTTTTTATGCCATTGCACATACTTTCTGTGAGAGTAAAATCTTTATTTTCTTCCTTTTTACCCGATGTTGATTGTTAAAACAGTCAGAAAGGAAACAAAAATTATATTTCATTCTCTTAAAAAATACACTACTTACTGTTTGAATGCACAACTTGATAAATGCAAGACCAAATTGTTACCATTACACTAGAGCAGTAACATGCAGAACACTTCCATTAAAACTATAGGTATCAGACCGAGGCCAACAACATATGGCACTACCCTCTCCAAGTTGTAGCGAAAACACTAGATGAATCTTAATTTTTAAGCCTGGGTGGCCGATTGATACTTCGCTCTCCTTTGTCACTTCATATTTGAACTGACACATCCACCAATAAGGAGAATATGTTTCCCATACTCCATAAACCTTGATTTGTTTCTCTCTCTGTTTTATTGTTCTTACTATCTGACCTGCCAAATCTGGTCTCTTTTCAGTACTCCTTAACTTCTTCCTTTACATTTTATGAATTAATTGGGTAGTACATATGTATGTATTTGGTCAATTGCTTATTTCTCTTTTTCTCATTGCCTTTTCCATCTATTAGATCTACGGTCTCGATCCATTGCTCAAGTGGTCTTTCCAAAATTTCTTTATTTACTCATATTACTGTGGCACGCCGTATTATAATGGTTAAGGCACTGCGCTACAAGCCGGAAGGTCGAGGGTTCAAGTCCCGTTGGGGTCAGGATTTTTAAACTGACCCAAACCTTCTGGCGGCACTATGGCCCTGGGGTCGATCCAGCCTCTAACGGAAATGAGTACCAGACGCTTGTTCTGGGTGTAAAGGCGGCCGTCACGTAGGGCTGACAACCCGGCTGACATCAAGTGCCGATTGTTCAGAAAAAGTGGGAGCCTTAACCTCCCACTACCCGAAGGGCCTTTTGAGGCCTGTGTTGGGAATACTTTACTTTACTTTTTACTTATAATGCTATATATATATATTGCAACCTATTTTATCACATCTCATATACAAGAAAATACACTCATAGACCCAAAATGTTGTTTACAACAACCTAAATTACATGGAAGCAGAATTAAAAGGATATAAATCTATAAAAAAATTACAAATAAAAGCTGTGAGAGAAAGTAGTGTATTATGATCTACAAGACACTAAACTAAACTGTACGGAATTGCAATCAACTGTACATCATTCTCATCTCTTTGTGACCATTCTCTCTCTGATGCAGAAGCTATCAGTTAAGTTTTTGTGCTTGATGTACCCATTGCTCTACTATAACCTGAGTATTTATTTGTAGTATCACAGCTTTGAAGCAAATAGTCTTTGATTCTTTTCAACGTGTTTTAAGTAAGTGGATTCATCGATAGGACAGAATTTAAAAAAATTATATGGATTAAAGTCACTATGATTTATGTATTATTATTAGCAACTAGAATTCTAGATATAAAATTAAATCACAAGTAACACAGACACCCTCTTTTCTTATAAGTGGTTGAATAAAAAGAAATGTTGACATTCATGAAAAGACTAATAGTTCATAATATAGTAGAAGATATCCAAACGTACAAAAAACTAAAAACTGAACTCCATGGCAGGTCATGCCTAGAAGACCATATGCATACTAGCAAGTTGCTGACATTAAATCCACATGCGTCACATCCAGCCATTATAGGGGTGATACGTTTTCATCATTTGGAAACCCACGGATATTGTATCTTGTTTTCTCAACCTGGATTATCCACTTATGGCAACTATCCTAATATCTCGTGTTGCTGAATGATTACAGACCCCATGCTTGTCAAAAATTCTTGCAAAATCTTCCTCCATGGGGCTCGAACAAACTTTTGACCCATTGCTCCGCGTCATGACGTAATGATTTAGTTACAGCAGAAGGAGTGGTAAATTTCTTCAACAGAGTAGATTGATTTTGTTTTCTAAAAAAAAATCCAATATCAACTTAAACAACAGAGACAGGGCAACTCATAAACAGTGCTGGGGAATCAAGAACATCCTGAGATATAACTAAGCATAAACCTAAATTGTACATGATATTTTTTTTAACCGCTGCTGCTGTTATTATTATTATTATTATTATTATTATTATTATTATTATTATTATTATTATTATTATTATTATTAAATTCACCGTGATCTGTAAATTATTTAAAGTTTTCCTATGGCTAGTTATTTATATTAAAGAGATTTAAGTGAGTTGTAATATTTCCGTCTTAAGTTAATGCTTTATAATCCAGTAGTACACATTGTTTAATTTTATTTTATATCAGATTTAATTATTAGTCATACCTAAATATTTAATAACTGATACAAAAACACTTGTCTGAAATGTGCTCAGAATCAACCAGCTTAATAATTAAATGGGCTAAATGTAATAAAGTATACCCAAAACTTAATGAAATTTAACATTTTTAATGATAGAAATCGGATGTGACACAAGGAAGTAAATTCTCACCTCACACATAATAATGTTGCATCTGCATTTTTGACTAAATTCTGCTGTTAGAAATGAGCCCTTAACTCCAGCATTCTCGTTATACCTGGTGTGAATTGATTGGATTTCAAAATCACGTCTTGCTATCTGGGAACTTCAAATTCATGGTGTTATTCTTCTTCTTCTTCTTCTTCTTCTATGTGTGTATATTTTCCAATATTATAATTCTCTTGATCTCTCCAAATATTTCAATAGTTTAGTTGGTCCCTCAAATTTATAATCTTATAACAAACAGTTTGCCACCACAAATTTCATGATTTCCTCATGTTTATAATTGCTTTTCTTTGTTTTCTATGCAATCGTTAATATAGTCCCTGCAGTTAATTTGATATATGTCTTTTTTTTGCCTTTTGTAGTTTTTATTTTCTTACATCTGTGCTGAAGATTACATAAGCTGAATTATGATGATCTTGAAGATGATTTGCGGGCTGTAGGCCGTGGTCTTGAGACTTGAAGTTCTCTTACGTTTCGCCAGAGACTGCATCTGGCATCAAAACAACCATTGACCAAGGTGCACAGCCTAGAAATCTTCTTCAAGATGATCTTAGCAACTCCGGCCGTGAAAGCTCAAGTCAATACATAAGCTGAATTGTTTATTGTTGCTAATGTTATGTAGAATTTAATATATATTTTGTGAAATTTGTTACGGGATATCTACCATTCTGTAACTAACTTGTAACAAATTTCAGATGAGATTACTAAATTCAAACTCATATTAGGAGCAATGAACATTACTTATTTTAGAAATTATCACTGAGGTATATTCATTAAGGTAGAATTTTTTATCACTCTAGAACAATATGAGGTGAGTGATAAAAATTCTACCTTAATAAGCACTGAACATATTAAGTATAATTTTTCTGAAAACAAAAACAATTCAGGTTTAAGAAAAAAACAGGAATTATCAAATTGTTTGCAAAGACTGCAATTCTAGGTGATCATCAGTGTGGATTTAGAAGAAACAGGTCTATTACTGATCTGACTTTTAGCATAAGACAGATTTTAGAAAACAAATGGGAGTATAATGGTACAGTACATGAACTATGTGTAGACTTCAAAAAGCATATGATTCAATTAAGAAGAAGTTATATAGTATCCTGCTGGAGTTCGGAATTCCTAAATAGTTAGACTTATTTGAATGTGTCTAAATGGCACAAGGAGTAGAGTGCGTGTGGGCAAACATTTTTCAATACTTTTGAAATCCACAATGGGTTGAAGTAAGGAGATGCACTATCTCCTCTAATATTTAATTTTGCACTAAAGCATGCCATCAAATCTTTAGAGGATGAAGAAGGCCTACAACTAAATGGTATTAATTAGATGTTAGTTCATGCTGATAATGTAGTACTATTGGGCGATAGCAAGAAAATTCTAAGGGCCAACACACACACACACACACACACACACACACACACACTGTTGAGTAACACTAAGAAATTGGGACTGGATGTAAATATCAATAAAATTAAATATGTGTCACACATAGAATCACATTATATAATGCAAAAGTTCAGATAATGACAAATGATGGAAATTTTGAGGAAGCTGCTGAATTTGGATACCTGGGAACAATAGTCACAAATAGGAATGAGATGCACAATGAAATTAAACGTAAGCTCAATTCAGGAAATGCGTCCTATTATGCATTACAGGAACTCTTGACGTCCCAACTCCTTTCAAAAAACGTTAAACTAAAAATATATAAAATGGTTGTTCTACTGTTATTGGATGCGAAACATAGACTTACTTTAAGGGAGGAGAGAAGGTTATGAGTATTTGAGAATAAAGTTCTTATGAAAACTTTTGTGCATGGAAGCTTCTTGTAGGAAAACCAGAGGGGAAATGCCCAGTTGGTGGATCAAGAATGAGGTGGCAAAATAACATTTACTATGATTTGAGGGAAGTAGATTATATAGGGTATGATGGGAAAACATTAGCTCGGGATAGGTATATATGGAGAACTTATGTCCATGCACGTACGGGTTCCATAGTGCTGCCAGTGAGTGAGTTAGTAGTAAATTGTGCATAAGAAAAAATGTTACATTTTCTAAAATACTTCAGGAGTATTAAAAATGGAAAACTTTGAATAATGGTTATAACAGCTCATTAGTTGATACAGGATCACAAAGTTGAAGAATGCAGTAAGTATTAAAACATTTGGAAAGACCAATAGAACTCACATTATGAAAAAGAACAAAACATTACAATAAATATTGAAGTTCCTGGGCAAGCATGATTTGATCTAAGTTTATTCAAACTCCACCAGGTGGTACAAGACAAGCTGGAATTTCAGCTCGTCAGTATTTACTTTTTTAATGTTAATAATGATCTCTGGAGCATGTCCAAGTAAGAGGATGATATTTAATACAGTGATGTGTATAGAATTCGATTCATATGTGTATTCTGTTTATTATTCTACTTCTAATTTCTCATTTAACCATATATTTTTTCATTATTACTGTATATGTACTGTATCTCCATATTTTGTTTGTCGGTCTTGTCTTAATACTGTGATGAACTGAAATGAGACACAGTCTCAATTAAACAGAAAGATGAAACAACATTTCACATTACTGCTGAGGACTTTTAGAACTCTTACGGAATATATGTTAGGTAGAATAGTGCTACATTGTGACACATCTGTTAATATAATGTTATGTTTTCAGGTGGACCAGACTGAAGAAAGATATGCTGAAATATACAGCCCTAATCATAGATCACAACAGCAGACATAGACCTAAAATGTACGTCTTATAATATTTAGTTTGTAATAAGCCATTTTATAGTCAGTCCTATCCTAGTAGACAATTACCTGTACTTATTAACGAAACATTCTTTAATGTTCTGTTTGTAATAAGTCATTTTCCCAGAAGTCCACTCTTAATACACATTTACTTGTGCATAGTAATGTGAAACACTTCACATGTTCAGTTTGTAATAAATCATTCTCGCGGAAGTCCACTCTTAATGAACATTTACTTGTGCATAGTAATGAGAAACACTTCCAATGTTCAGTTTGTAATAAGTCATTCTCCCGGAAGTCCAATCTTAATACACATTTAGTTGTGCATAGTAATGAGAAACACTTCCAATGTTCATTTTGTAATAAGTCATTTTCCCAGAAGTCCACTCTTAATACACATTTACTTCTGCATAGTAATGAGAAACACTTCCAATGTTCAGTTTGTAAGAAGTCATTCTCCCGGAAGCCTAATCTTAATAGACATTTAGTTGTGCATAGTAATGAGAAACACTTCCAATGTTCAGTTTGTAATAAGTCATTTTCCCAGAAGTCCACTCTTAATACACATTTACTTGTGCATAGTAATGAGAAACACTTCCAATGTTTAGTTTGTAATAAGTCATTTTCCCAGAAGCCCAATCTTAATACACATTTACTTATACACATTTACTTGTGCATAGTAATGAGAAACACTTCCAATGTTTAGTTTGTAATAAGTCATTTTCCCAGAAGCCCAATCTTAATACACATTTACTTGTGCATAGTAATGTGAAACACTTCACATGTTCAGTTTGTAATAAGTCATTATCCCGGAAGTCCACACTTAATGAACATTACTTGTGCATAGTAATGAGAAACACTTCCAATGTTTAGTTTGTAATAAGTCATTCTCCCGGAAGGCCAATCTTAATACACATTTAGTTGTGCATAGTAATGAGAAACACTTCAAATGTTCAGTTTGTAATAAATCATTCTCCCGGAAAACCTGTCTTAATGAACATTTAATTGTGCATAGTAATGAAAAACACTTCCAATGTTCAGTTTGTAATAAGTCATTCTCCCAGAAGGCCAATCTTAATAAACATTTAGTTGTGCATAGTAATGAGAAACACTTCAAATGTTCAGTTTGTAATAAGTCATTCTCCCGGAAGGCCACTCTTAATACACATTTACTTGTGCATAGTAATGAGAAACATTTCAAATGTTCAGTTTGTAATAAGTCATTCTCCCAGAAGTCCAATCTTTATCATCATTTACTTGTGCATAATATGAGAAACATTTCAAATGTTCAATTTGTAATAAGTCATTCTCCCAGAAGTCCTATCTTATTAAACATTTACTTGTGCATAGTAATGAGAAACACTTCAAATGTTCAGTTTGTAATAAGTCATTCTCCCGGAAGCCCAATCTTAATAGACATTTACTTGTGCATACTAATGAGAAACATTTCAAATGTTCAGTTTGTAATAAGTCATTCTCTCAGAAGTCCCACCTTAACACACATTTACTTAGACATAATGACTAAGATATGTATGTCTAAGTACAACATCTTTGTAAAGTATAATTTTCATTACTTTAATACAAGTTTATTTATTCAACACTGCGGTAATAAGTAATATATATATATATATATATATATTTATTTATTAGTAGGGGTGACATGTGGTCAAGATATCAGTGACTCAAGCTGTTATAGCTTGTTTTCTTAACCTTGAGCTGCTACTTATTAAAATTACTCAAATTTTTCACAATGCTTGGTGGGCAATGATTCCATACTAGCCATAAATCCATGAGAAAATGTCTTCCCCCTTGGAGACATGAACCATAGATTGGTGCCAAGGCATCTTGCCTTATCCATTTGGCTAGAGCGTGGCACATAGGATTATTTACAACAATTCAATATTTTCTATATTAAGTTGTTAGCACTTTGAACTTCAAAAGAACAATACTATCAAGTGTGATAAATTGCATCCTGAATTTTTATGAAAATGCATATAACTTGTCCTTCTTAATCCTCACCATTTATTTTATTTTTGTAAAGAATACTTTGAGTTTATCACTAACATGTAGACAAGAACAACATGATACAAACTGCTAATCAATACAATTATCATGATGATCCTGTAGCTCATTTAGGAGCATAAGGCATCAATAAGAGCTTTCCACTGGACAATATTACTGGCAATATCTTTCACTACTTTCCTGACAGTAGAAAGATAATTTAGTTTAAATTATTTCAGAAATATGTTTTAAATTTGAAAGTTGATTTCTCAGCATTTATACCTGTGATATTATTGTTATGACATTTTATATGGTTATTAACTTCTGTACTGTGCAAAAGTGTTTTTTACAAAAGAGTGAAAATGTGTGTTTCTCTATCCAAAATACAAAACAAATGCTGAGGAACTTGAGAGAAGAGATGCTGGTTGACAAAAGGAGAAATGTCTTTTTCTTAATTAACATTGCACCGACATTAATTTGTGATGGCTGTTGCTAATAATGGTGTCCGGTGGAGAGTTCTTACTGATGCCCTATGCCTGTTCAGTTTATTTTAATAATCTCAGGCCTCAAAATGCATATCATGAATTAACGGCTTTTTATATGTATTTTGAGAATCCTAAAATCTATCTGTGACTTATGAGAAATATTTTTGCTCATTTTGTACCCAAAAGGACAATTCCTCATTGTATATATTGTAAGTTGCAAATTGCATATTTTCATATCAGCATTTCGACGGTAGGCAATGAAAACCTCGTAATTCCATCAGTCATTGAAAACAACATAACTCCAGTAGCCAGCACAGAAATACGTGAAGCATAACCCGTTGAGACACAGACTACAAATTTATTAACAACTTCACTTGTACTCTGTGGTAAAATATGTGGGAACTATTGCTGCATCAATTTTCATAATTATTTAAAAAGGTTATTTGTTTCACCTGAAAATTTACCAAAATGGATTTACGACGTTTTCATTGCCCATTGCAACATTAAAAAATATTGGCATAATCATTTATTAAAATGTATTAATCACATCCATTTGAATTTCAAATATTGTTGTTATTACCTCATGTATAAGTTATTTGTATTTTTATAAAATGCTGTTAAATTTAATCTTCTTATCTGGTTCTGATATTGTATATGTACACTTTAGAACTGTAGCTTTACTATATATTAAGTGTAACAGGTGCTTAACATGTGGAATGAATATTACTACTACTACAAATAAAAAAAATATCCTCAACTCGTGTCTAACTCAGGGTCAGGTCGAGAGATGAGATGAGATAAAGCCCCTATATTTATAGAGGTCTGTGAACGACATTGGTGCCGGCCAACCACGCCTGATGCAACGTCAGAGGGGCAGATGAATGAAATGAAATAAAATGATTCAGATGAATATGGAGAAATAGTAGAACGAAATTGTAGCAGGAAAACTCCAAAAACCTGCCCAAGCTCCATTTCGTCCACCACGAAACCCATATGGAGTGACAAAGACTCATAAACAGGACCCCAATAGTGAGAGGCGAGCGTCTAACTGCTTGCACCACAGAGACACCTATATTACAACTACTAATGAGAAATATTTCAAATGTTCTCTTTGTAAGAAGTCACATATTAATATCCATTTACTTAGACTTAGACATCATTGGTTTATAATAGGCCATTCCTTTGTAAAACACATTTGCTCTCTTTGGTTCCATTTAATCAATCATGTATTTAATGTGTTCGCCTGCAATACACTATCCTAATGGAATTAGCAGACAATCGTGTGTGTGTTCTGGTTATACCAACAATACTCTGTCATGGTTTAACTCTACTACTGATCCATCACCTGTGTTCACCAGGAAATGTCCATGTGGTGATCAGAATAAAGAAGAGTTTTTTCATAGCTTGTATGTTTTTTTAAGATATTTTCCTCCAGGTTGAGTTGAGGCTGACAACCTCATCCTGTGATAGTAGTTCCTGTTGACAATCTCAATACAAATAGCAGACTGATCAATAAAGGAAGTGACAAATTCCTAAGGGAAAGGAAGAATGAGTTTGGATTTGGATGTGGGTTGGTTCTGAAATGGAGGATTGGAATATTGGTATGAGATAGACCTGGGTCATTCATGGACTGTATAACCTCATTGTATGTACTGTAGTTATGATCAGATCCCCCTGTAACATGGGTATCACGTTCGGACAAAGTCTGCAAGAAGTTTATAATTCTTTGTACATTATGTTTGCAACCTCCATAAACCAGGTCACAGAACTCCAGCTTTTGGCTCTTATTGGTAGACAGTTGAAGGGTATATTGCCTCTATTTCTTGCACCACTCTTTACTTTGTCCACCACATCACCTCTTATCTTTATACTCTCTTCCATTTACTACCTTCCCACCATAACAGACCTCGTAGTCGAGACAACTCTAGCAGCATCTTTACATCAAACATCTCACTATTCTTCATCTTCCCGCCTCTGGATTTCCCTCCCATCTTATACCAATGTCTGCTTGACTCAAAAACAAGCTAATTCAATATTTCCTTGAACAACATATTTAAAACGAAGTTTAAGGTGTATTTTTATTATTATTTTATATTTTATACCTTCATCTTCAAGCTATTAACACATTGGTGACGGGCCACGGAGATGTCCGTGTTTAAATGGCCAGCGCTAGACGACCGGTCACGGAGATTTCCGTTTTTACGTTTTCTATGGCTTCCCTGCCTCTTCGCTTTTGACTTAGGCGATTACGGAATATGTATGTAACCTGTAAATATATGTTGCAGAGCGGAAAAATTAAAGAAACTCAATTGTGCGTTCTGGAGCCGATTTATATCTGTGGCAACGTGTCCACCAGGATAATTATTATAATAGTGTGGCTATAGCTGAAAATTTGCTCGAAAGAAAGACGAGAGTTTCTGAAGCAATAAAAATTAACAGAGGGCTTCCGAAATCATTTGTGGAAACAGAAATAAACTCAAACCAGGAGAAAGTGTTTTTTGTAGTAAGGGGGGATCTTTTGCTAAAAACATGGAAAGATAAAAGAGACGTAAGAATGGTTAGCACATTGCATCAGGCAACACGAGAGTGGGAGGAGTAAAGTTGTAAAAATGCACTATTGAATACTTCAATATAACAAGTATGTGAAGGATGTAGACAGGGCTGACCAGTACCTATCATATTACTCCTTAGAAAAACAGTGAAACGGAGCCGAAAGTTGTATTGTGGCTTCTGAATTGTGCACTCTTTAATGCTTTCAGGGTCCATAAATTTCAAATTCTAACAGCAAAATGTCAAACAGAAGTTTTTTTGCTTGAAACAGCCTCTTGTTTGGCAGTCGTGAAATTAGGAACAGATGACAGTTGTAGCAGGGATAATATATACTTACTACACATACAGGTTAATTGTTCACGGAACTTTATTTCTAAACCTGTAAGTAGCTATAAAGTTCTTCTCTCTGAAGTGGACTGTATATTTAGGAATTACTGTGACACAAAGAATTAAACATATGAAAATAAGACTATATTTCAACTAGTAATAATATACATTAAGGTTACCACGTGCTCACGTCGTGTTCAGTTCTCTCACAACTCACTCACGCCAAGCGCACCACAAGACACGACCTGCTCTCTACGAGCCACAAACACACAAGAGCGATGCACACACCACGGCGTTCAATCCATGAGAAGACTCAGGTTAGCCAACACTGACATATCCCGCCAACCACTCAATGGCAGCCAACCTGAGGCGTCAACATACTCCCCCCTTTGAGAGATCTCACGATTTAACACATCGGTGAATCTCTCAACACAACTGGGTAAGGGGACAAGTTTCACAATGGCTCGTCGAAATAATCCAGTTTTAGTCCTAATGGTGACCACTCGTACCACACCGTCGATCCCAGGGTGAAGCTGTTGGATCACACCAGTTTTCCATACCAGAGGTGGTAAATTGTCGTCCCGAATGATCACAAGATCACCGACAGCTGGGCACCATCTCCCGGCAGACATCCATTTCCTCCTTTGCTGAAGCGACTGCAGGTATTGTCTGGACCACTGTTGCCAGAAAGACCTGTAGAGAGCCTGAACTACCTTCCACCTTGCATCGTAGGAAAGGGGACAGTTGGCTATATCAGGAGGAGATAGTACTAGTTAATAGTCTACCTACCAGGAAGTGACTTGGAGTTAGGTACATTTCTTCATGGGATTCACTGGGCGTGCAGATAGGTCTAGAATTTAGTACAGACTCGATCTGACACAACAAAGTACACAATTCTTCAAAACTAAGAATAGTTTTACCTATAGTCTTTTTCATAAGGGATTTAACCGATTTTATTCCTGCCTCCCAAAGTCCACCAAAATGGGGACTAGAAGGAGGAATAAATCTCCATTCAATGTTCATATTTGCTATGTTCTCGGTAATAGCATTCGCATGTTTCTTTACAAAATTTAATAACTCGTTATTGGCCCCAACAAAATTTGAACCATTATCACTCAATATGAGACAAGGGCGTCCTCTGCGGGCAACAAATCTATAGAGGGCAGCAATGAAGTCCTTAGTAGTAAGGCTCCTGACAACTTCTAAATGGATAGCCTTAGTTACTAAACATACAAAAAGTGCTATGTAAGCCTTGAATTTCACCTTAGATCTTGGGTTGTCTCCCTTTATTACAATTGGACCTCCGTAGTCCAAACCTACCTTAACAAAGGGAAGACTTTGCTCTACTCTATACTCAGGAAGTTGTCCCATCATCTGACTAGTTCGAGGTGGTTTAACTCTGAAACATTTGTAGCAGGACCTAATTACCCCACGAATAGTATTTCTACCACGAGGTATCCAATAACGGGTGCGCAGTGAACACAGAACTGCTTGAGCACCGGAGTGAAGTAACATCTCATGTTCATGCTTCACTAACAGTTTAGTCACAACATTTTTAGCTGGTAATATGATTGGATGCTTCTCATCAAATGTCAACTGAGAATTCTCAAGACGGCCACCAACTCTGAGAAGTCCATTTTTATCCAGGAATGGGTTAAGTGATCTCAAGTCACTTGAAGAATCTACTTGTTTCTTGGAAGTTAACTCGTGGATTTCCCTCTTGTATTCAACGGCTTGAATGCGATTCACCACCATTAGTTCCGTTTGTTTCAACTCGATTGAAGACAAGGAACCGGAATATAATTTCTCTCTATTACGAGTATTATGGATAAATCTCAGTACATATCCATATACTCGTTTCAGTTTGAGAAATGAAGAATACTTCTCAAATTCAGGCACTTGTACCTTAGACATCAGTACCCGAATTTGTGTCTTCAATTCTGAGTCCACTCTAGGTGGCGATTCATTGTTGGTCGTTGTACTAGACTCTTTAATTACGCAATGATGCGGTAAGTAGAAAGTACTCTTGTTTCCTTCTAAGGGTGGTGCAAGCTCCATGTGTCCTAGATCGCTGTACTCTCTCATAAATCCGACATAGTGTTCTTTTAATTGAGAATGTTTATCAAGCTTACTCTCAATGTGCTTAAATCTCTTAATAGCAGTATGCTTAGATTCAGCGACCGAAGGAACATCAAGACGTATAGGTAACTTCACAATAAAACGACCAGATTCATCTCTTTGGACGTTTTCAACGAAATGTTGTTCACACGCTTTCTCTTCTGGACTAAGAACAGGGTTTTGCAGTTCGTCTAGCTGCCAGAACCTTTCCAGTTTTTTATCCAGAGAATCAAGTTTCACAAAGTTTACCGAACGAGGATCTACTCTTTTCTTAATACAAAGTTCAGGAAAGGCACCTGAAAATATGTAACCAAACTCTGTTTTGATCAACGTGGGGTATCCCTTCCTTCTCAACGTCTCAGAACAAACAATATCATGGTACACGTCTGCGCCGAGAAGAAGTTCAATCGTGGCAGGTTTATTAAAGTTTGGATCACTCAACACAATGTTAGACGGAATATTCCAGTTTGAATGATCAATCTCGGTGGCAGGACATTGAGATGTGATATTATCTACGACAGCACAATTCAAGTTCAACCTATAGTTAGACACTCTGGACAACAATTGCACCTTACAAGTAAGACTGACTGGAGAGACATCTGAGTCTCCAATACCTACAATAGGAAGTTTGCACGATTGGGTTGCAAGACCTAACTTGCTCAACAGATTTGTAGTCATAAAAGATAACTGGCTGGCAGAGTCCAGTAACGCTCTAACCTTAACTAACCGTCCTAATTTATCTTTCACATTAACACAGGCAGTGCTAAGAAGTACGTTTGAGCCTAGCCCGGAGGTTATCTTCATAGCAGTGGGAGACACAATAGCTGGATGCTCAACATTAGGCTTTCTTTCAAAATGTATTAGAGTATTGTGTTTGCGTTGACATTTGGAACAAGGTTTCTCTTTACAAAATCTCGCTGTATGCCCTTTTGAAAAGCAATTATAACATAATCTAATCTGACCAACTAAATGTACTCTTTCATCTACTGTTAATTGGTTGAATTCCTCACAATCTGGTAAATTATGTTTATTTGATTTGCAATTATGGCAATATCTTGATTTGTTGTCATTAGCAATATGGAAAGATTTGACTTTAGGCTTTACATCTGGTTTCTCATTTACTACAATGTTTTTACATTCACTGAGCTCCAAGGTTTGAGCTTTTCTCTCCAAAAATTCCATAAAATCGACTAAGCTAGGGATATCCGTAGCACCATGTTTAGCTTCCCACTCTGACCTATGAATACTTTTCATTTTACTCGATATAATTTCCTGCAACATTAGATCTGATAACAGAACATCACTCTGAAGGTTCTCTATGGCATTAATATTGCACTTTACTTGGTTAAGTACCTTCCTATACTCTGCAGCAGTACCTGTACTACAAGAAGGTAAGCTGAGTAAGCACTTAACATGCTGAGACAATATCATGCGTCTGTTGTCGTACCTTTGCTGAATTAACTTCCAGGCAGTACCAAAATTGCCTTCAGTTATCGCTAAATTACTGAGTAATTGCCTAGGATCGCCTTCAAGTGACGATAATAAATAATGAAGCCTTTGAACATTATCTAAGTTAGTATTGTTAATCACAAGGGACTCAAAAGTATTCTTAAACGAGAGGTATTCAGTCAATTCTCCTTGGAAATGGGGAATCTGAATAGCCGGTAACTTAAAACTACAACTCGATCTACTAGATGCACGTGACTCATCAAAACCATGACTATGTGTGGGTTTTTGAAGACTTTCTATTAAATCCTGAACCTTGCCACACAACTCATAATATTCATTTTCAAAATCCTCATGATCCCTTGCATGATCCTGACCTGGCTTTGAATCTACTTCAAGCTCTAAGAAATTCTTAACTGCCTCAAACTGTTCCCAAATATCTCCTAGTTTATTTTGTCTAGCTACTAATGTGTTTAGGGAAATGGTTTCACTATTAATATAATTTTCCAAATTAGTAAGGCTTCTTTTAAGAATGCCTCGCTTTTGGATAGCCTTTGCCTCACTTTCAAATGACATTTTGATAAATAACCAATTACCGAACAATATAACACAGCAAATATTTTATAAATTAATTAAAATATATATAAATCACACAAATAATATGGCAATTTGAAATATCATGTCAGCTCGACTCAATACTGAATGAGGTGGGATATCAACTCTAAGATAGGAGATACAAGCATGCAATGGTTACTTAGCTTTAGGCCTCTACTATGGTTTCCAATCGACCAGACATCTGTGGTACTCTAGAATGTGCCACCACGCTACTAGAAGGTCACAGCACCGTTGATATCAAAGGATAGCTCACTCGAAGACAATTCACTATCAAAATGATATTTCCTTGCACTGGAACTAGACTTCTCGAAACTCGAAGTTCTGCAAGGGGGGTCGCGGTCCACTAGTTGAACACGGCAATACCACGTGGTACGCTTTCACTGTTCTTTGTTTAAAATAGTTCTTCACGTATTTTTGTGTCACAATATCACGATTTTTCACAAAGCGACATATATCCAGCCCGGAGGACCAAAAATATGTAGCAGGGATAATATATACTTACACATACAGGTTAATTGTTCACGGAACTTTATTTCTAAACCTGTAAGTAGCTATAAAGTTCTTCTCTCTGAAGTGGACTGTATATTTAGGAATTACTGTGACACAAAGAATTAAACATATGAAAATAAGACTATATTTAAATAAGTAATAATATACATTAAGGCGACCACGTGCTCCCGTCGTGTTCAGTTCTCTCACAACTCACTCACACAGAGCGCACCACAAGACACGACCTGCTCCTTACGAGCCACACACACACAAGAAGGATGCGCTTACCACGCCGTTCAATCCATGAGACGACTCAGGTTAGCCAACACTGACATATCTCGCTAACCACTCAATGGCCGCTACCCTGAGGCGTCAACAACAGGGAAGATGAGGAAAGACAGAGAGAAAAGAAACCACTTCTAGGGGACCACCTCACGACCCACCAGGCAGGCTAAGACATTAAGAAAAATAAAATTAACACCAACTGTGATTGGAAAGAAAAAAAAATACCCTCCAAACTTTGTCGCATTTTTGGTGAACACAAGAAAAGAAACTCGCTATATATGCTCTTTTGCATTGTGCCTTTACATAAAGGAAAATGTTTCCAACGCTATCAAACCCTCAATTTCTACTAGAAGGTCTGGTGAGAATACTAATAAAGACTTACTTATGCATTATTGTTATTGACTGTAAATATATTGATGTAAAAGCCACACTGTGCTAGCACGGTTTAAAATTTAAAAGTCCACCCTACTGACAGAATTGTCCGGTCCAGCAGCGGTGGGTGGAACGCAGAGCTGTCGGTCACCAATGTGTCAATAGTATAAATTCATAAGTATAATAATAATGATAATAATAATTATTATTATTACGTTTATTATTTTATATACGCATATATATTTTTTTCTTTCCGATTTTAACATGTTGATACACTTTTCTGGCATCAATGATTTGTCTTTATTATTATTATTATTATTATTATTATTATTATTATTGTTATTTTAAAATATTTTGTACTTTCCTTGTCAGGTGTATACTGTCCAAGGCCTATTATGTACTATTAATTTATAATTTATTTAACATCTGTGTAATTAAACCCTGGAGAAGTAGAGGAGAAGACCTTATAGTTGTAACTGCATCAGGTAAAATAAACCAATTTATTATAACATAGGTAGAGTGGTGTGCTGCAATCTCCGAGGATTAGTCACTTTTTCATATTGTATTGCTTGTGGAGTTTCGAACTCATAGATCATAAATTAATTTTCTCAAAACATTGGACGTTTCTCAACATTTGTTGATAGGTTTCTAGGTGTTCAGGTTCTTTCAATTTATCAATATTTATTTTGTGTTCCTTGATTTTTGGTTCAATTTTCCATCTATTTATTTTACCGCTATATAGTGTTTTAACAAATAGTCGTGAGAGTTTGCTATTGCCCCACGATGAGTTCTAACATCAATTATACTTGAGGCATTCCTGTTGTCTATTAATATGTGGTCAATCTGATTAGTTGTTAATCCATCAGGGGATCTCCAGATTTCTTTGTGCATATTTTTCCTAGGAAAACAGGTGGTGCTGATTACCATATTCTTACTGGCTGCAAAATGTATGATTCTTTGGCCATTATTGGATACTGTAAGAAAACTATTGTACCTTTATATATTTTCTCTTGTGCTGCTTTGGCATTTATATCTCCTATTATGTTTTTAATATCGTTGGATGGTAAACTGTCATAGGTTCTTTCTAAGTTATGATAAAATTGATCTTTCATATTCTCCTCTGTGGGCGCATGGGTATTGATGATAGAAGAATTTAGTTTTTAGGCGAATAACACATATTCGTTCATTAACAGGTTTAAATGCTAATACATTCTTCCTCATGAATTTAGTTATAATAAATGCCACTCCAAATTCTCTTTTTCCAGCTTGCTCCCGCTCTGGAATATGGTATGATATATGTTGTTACCCATCCACTTCGTCTCTTGTATAGCTGTTATTTGTATATTATATTGATGTAATTGCTGTAGAAGAGATTTTAGGCTCCCAGTTTTATAAAGGGTTCTAACATTCCAAGTGCCAATCCGTAAGTCCATTTTCCTTTGCTTTAGTCGTCGTCGTTGTAGACCATCATTCCGAGGCATGTTGGGTTTCTGAACGTATTTGTTTTTACGAGATAGGGATGTCAACCCCACGCCCAACCTCCAGCAATCCTGGGGGGTCGATGATTTTCTGTTGGTGTTTTCTCCCTTAGCTGGTACGTCCCAATTTTTAAGCGTTGGGAACTCGCCTTTTTGCCCCTGCAGTTCTTAGTATTAGCCAGGAGCCACGACGAGGACGTGGTGCATTGTGCTGGGCAGGAATAAATAGCGTTTCTGAGGTTTTATTATTGTGCACACTCCTGAGACCACATATTGTCCCTTCGGCTCCCAAGCATGAGCTCCTACTGCTGATTTTTCCACTTCACTATTTTTGACATTTCTAAGATGTTCTTTGACCCTTGTTTTCAAATTCTTTTTTGTTTTTCCTATGTAAATTTTGTCACAATCCCTGCATTTATTCTGGTATATTCCTGATATGTTTTCTTCTTCAATTTTATAATTTTCGTAGGTTTTAATTATTGTGTTGCCGTTATATTCATTCTTCAGTTAAACTTTATGTTTTATATTTGAAGGCAAAAATGTAGGTTCAGACTGGGGTTTGAACCCAGTAACTTTCGCATTCTACACAAATGCTCTACCATCTGAGCTACCTGAGAAACTCCAATCTAAATGCAAATGTTTCTTTTATATACGCTGTTAATTCCCGCGCACCAAAATGCTTCCATCTTGAAATGGCGGCTTCTTATCAAGAAGTCTTTTAATTGGGAATTTTACATTACATTATAAAGCCAGTACGGCCTCTTATTATTAATATCATACATCTCAATGATGGATAAATTATATTTGAAAAGAAAAATATGTGCTCAGACCCGAGCTTGAACCTAGAAGCATTTTTTATAAGAATTAGGCATGAAAATCCAATAATAGCTGAAAATAGGTTCCAAAAATTATGCAATGAAAAGAAAAAAAAGTCATTCGTGCAGGAACTGCATAAATAAGCGAATTGTTCAGCAAATTGAATTTACTGAATGTAATGTCAACCCTTAAATTGGAGAAACTTAGTTTCTTATTTACACATATCAAACTGCAGGAAAACATTTTTAAGTCATGGTCTATTGCATATTCTTGTACAATTTTGTATAAATTTAAATAATTTCTATTGATTTATTTTTGCATTATCATCATCCTCTTATCGTGTCCTCATTTGAGAAGGTCGATTCCAAATACACCTCCAACCATCTCTATCTTCCCATGCTTTGCTTCTTTTTATATCTTCCCAGTCGTATCCTCTCTCTTGTAGACTTTTCTTCACTTGGTTAATCCATTTTTCTCGTGGTGTACCTCCTTGTATCTTGAGATTTAACAGTCTTTCCTTTTACATTCTTTTTAAATGTCCAAACCATCACTTTCTTAAAAACATTAAGTAAATTAAACTAATGTATCTTGTAGGACACACTGTTGATTATATTGTAAGGTATATATTGTGTGAAGACAAACATGGCGGTTGTTAGAGTGATTGGGTTTGTGACAAACCACCCGTTGTATTGCTGATGTTTGTAGAATGTTGTCATTTTATTTCAATAAGGGTATACTGAGTTTTGTTGCGAAAAATTTGAAATGGTGACCACTAGACAACTTTTTAAATTTTCATTAGAGGTGAACTACTATACTTAATTACCTAATTTTGCTAGTTAATGAGCTCGACCTTAATTTTTTTAATTAATTGCACATATGTCGAGTTTTGTTCCGATAACACAATAATTACAGCTGCTAGATTGTAAATAGCACACACATATATACAGAAAGATGTCTTCAAAATTGTGAAAAATGAATTTAGAAAGAGTGACTTTTTTTTCCTGTGCCATAAAAAAAAAGAAAATATTGATAACAAGAGCACCCATGCAACATACAGGGTGGTCATATAGTTTGTATCCATTTCGAAGAAATAATGAACTCAGTTTGATGATTTTTATGTATGTTCATTGTCAAGATATGTATACATGTTTTATCGTATTTCAACATTGCCTCCGTCCATTTCGAAGCATTGTTCCAATTGTTAGAGAGTAGCCCAAAAAGACGTTTTGAAGCATAGCTGGTGAAATAGCCGTCACTGCATTGCAAATTCGAGTCTTAAGATCCTGGAGATCCCGTACCTTTGTTTTTTACACCTTCCCCTTTATGAATCTCCAAGCAAAGATGTCCAGGGGCCATTCTGGTGTAGCTGTGGTTCGAGGAATAACTTGAGCATGTCGAGGTGATTGTTGCCATTAATTGTCTGTTCTGCGAACATGAAGGGTCCATACTCTGTGGTCTTTGTAATTCGAAGCCATATATTCACTTTCGGTGTGTTTCAGTACCCGATATTTGGGTATTATGTTTATTAAACTTTGCCACAGATGTGGAACGTGGCCTCATCACTGAACAGGATGTGATCCTTAAGGTCCTCATTGTGTGCAGCCGCTATCAAATCATAACAAGAAGTTTATAATTCTTTGTACATTATGTTTGCAACCTCCATAAACCAGGTCACAGAACTCCAGCTTTTGGCTCTTATTGGTAGACAGTTGAAGGGTATATTGCCTCTATTTCTTGCACCACTCTTTACTTTGTCCACCACATCACCTCTTTATCTTTATACTCTCTTCCATTTACTACCTTCCCACCGTAACAGACCTCGTAGTCGAGACAACTCTAGCTGCATCTTTACATCAAACATCTCACTATTCGTCATCTTCCTGCCTCTGGATTTTCCTCCCATCTTATACCAATGTCTGCTTGACTCAAAAACAAGCTAATTCAATATTTCCTTGAACAACATATTTAAAACGAAGTTTAAGGTGTATTTTTATTATTATTTTATATTTATACCTTCATCTTCAAGCTATTAACACATTGGTGACGGGCCACGGAGATGTCCGTGTTTAAATGGCCAGCGCTAGACGACCGGTCACGGAGATTTCCGTTTTTACGTTTTCTATGGCTTCCCAGCCTCTTCGCTTTTGAATGAGGCATTCAATTTTGTTTCTTCTCATTGTGAAATATTTTTTAGTTGCTTTTGTACCCCTCTCTTCTCTTTTATGAAATTGCCAACTTTACAGAAAGAGTTGTTTACAATTTTATGACAGACGGCTGGTGAAATATGGAATGTTAGTGCCGATAGTTAGGCGATTACGGAATACGTATGTACCTGTAAATATATGTTGCAGAGCGGAACAATTTTTAATTAATTGCACATATGTCGAAATTTGTTCTGATAACACAATAATTACAGCTGCTAGATTGTTAATAGCACACACATGTATACAGGAAGATGTCTTCAAAATTATGAAAAATGAATTTTCTTTCTAGAAAGAGTGACTTTTTTTTCCTGTGCCATAAAAAAAAGAAAATATTGATAACAAGAGCACCCATGCAACATGCAGGGTGGTCATAAAGTCTGTATCCATTTCGAAGAAATAATGAACTCAGTTTGATGATTTTTATGTATGTTCATTGTCAAGATATGTATACATGTTTTATCGTATTTCAACATTGCCTCCGTCCATTTCGAAGCATTGTTCCAATCGTTAGAGAGTAGCCCAAAAGACGTTTTGAAGCATAGCTGGTGAAATATCCGTCACTGCATTGCAAATTCGAGTCTTAAGATCCTGGAGATCCCGTACCTTTATTTTTTACACCTTCCCCTTTATGAATCTCCAAGCAAAGATGTCCAGGGGCCATTCTGGTGTAGCTGTGGTTCGAGGAATAACTTGAGCATGTCGAGGTGATTGTTGCAATTATTGTCTGTTCTGCGAACATGAAGGGTCCATACTCTGTGGTCTTTGTAATTCGAAGCCATATATTCACTTTCGGTGTGTTTCAGTACCCGATATTTGGGTGTTATGTTTATTAACTTTGCCACAGATTTGGAACGTGGCCTCATCGCTGAACAGGATGTGATCCATAATGTCCTCATTATGTGCAGCCGCTATCAAATCATACACAGCCTGACGAACTGCGTCTAATTTGTGGAGCACCTAAATATGGTACGATTTTTTTTCAATGTAAAGTGTAAAACTTTCAAAATCGTTTACTTTGGCACATCTAACTCATTGCTTAAACGACGACTTGATGCTCTCGGGCTTATTTCGATTGATTCCCTGCTTCGCTGAACAGTCCTTTCTGGTACAAAAGATCTCCCGGAGCGTGGTTCATTCGCAACGTTCCCATATTTTTTTAAATTTATTGCAAAGTAACAGGATGTTTGCTCGTGTTGGTCCTGGTCCGAGTGAACGCCTATCTCACCTCGGTATAAGATAATCCGCGCAGTCGCGCACTAACAACATACACACGTTCTTCTATCGTCAGCATGCTTTTAGATTATGCTAAAAGAAAAAGAAAATAATTACTTTAACACAGAAATGGATTGAGACTTTATAACCAGCCTGTATATAACTATTATATATATATATATATATATATATATATATATACTTGTGTATGTCACTGAACTCTTCCTAAACGACTTAACCAACTTTGATGAAATTTTTTATGTGTTTGAGTGGGTCCCTGGATGTTTTATATTCACAATTGGACCATCTAAAACTGTTAGATGTAGGAGTTCACCTAAAATGAACATTTAAAAATTGCTCTAGCGATCACAATTTTCTGTGTTTCACAACGAAACTCAGTATATCCTTTTAAAATAAACCAAGATAGGTATTACCAACAAATCAGCGAAATCCAACAATTAGGAGTGGAGGTTTACTTAAAATCCGAAATGAAAAACTGCCTAAACGACTGGACGGATTTTGATGAAAATGTTTGTGTGGGTTGGCTTAGATTCACAATTGGACGCTCTAAAACCATTAGCTGTAGGAGTTCACCTGAAGTGAAAATTTATAAATTGCTCTAGCGATGATAATTTTTCGATGTTTAAGAATGAAACTCAGTATCTCCTATTAAAATAATCCGAGGTAGGTATTATTAAAAAATTAGCAAAATGCAACAATTAGAAGTGGAAGTTTACCTGAAATCCGAAATTAAAAACTGACTAACAACTGCCATGTTTCGTTGTCTCAGCGCGTGCCATACAATTTAATTAAATTTTAATATTTGATTTATTTATGTGTAACAACATACGCTGGATATTAGCTAGTATAAATATAAATTTTGATCATGGTTATTTTTGGTGTCTATTGGATTGGATCAGCGAGGATCTTTAAATTTTTTTAGAAACCTTTTCATGAGAATGTTTTGGAATTTACAAAAAAAAATGTTCTAAAAATTGTGAACTGATATTCTTCAATAACAACACTTACACTTTATTATTATTTAGTTTCTGTTAATAATGGTAGTTGATGCAGTCTGTATTATTGAAAATGGTAACTTATTTTAGTACCACAATGGATACAAAACATTTGGTGTGAATCCTTACCAGCTTGTAATTAGGTCTGGAGACCACAAGCAGATTGACTTGTCGTTGAGCACAAACACGTTGCAATAAGTTCAAAGATGAGACATCATCAGCACCATCTTGTGGTTGCTCTATTCAAAAACTGCAAATTTTCTGCCACAAAAAAAAAACAAGACATTTATCACACCCTAGTGTTAAAGCATTGGAAGTACATTGGTCGAAATAGCGATGATCGTTCACTGTGAAAATACAACCGTCAAGAAACTGGGGTAAAAGAGTCCCCCATTCAGTTCTCCGGGCAGCATTACTTCAGGGAATCCATGGCAAAGGCTCAAACTCAGCGACATATTTCTATGAACATGAAATGTTAGGACATTATATAATTGTTGGCCACTAGATTAAACAGAAAATGTATAAAACTGTTATTCTTCCATTTATATTATATGGTTGTGAAACATAGGTTCTTAATTTAAATGAGGAGAAAAGATTATGAGTATTTTAGAATAAAGTTCATAGGAATATTTGTAGACCAAATAGAGATGAGAGAGGTGAATGGAGAAGACTACATAACAGTAATCTACATAGCATTTATAGGAAACCAGATGTAATAAGAACAGTTAAGGCTCATAGACTGCGATAGGCAGGACATGTGGCACGAATCGCGAATGAAAGAGGAACATGAAACTTGAGAAAACCTCAGCGTGCAGGCCAAGAAAGAGAGTGGGAAGATAATACTAACCACGATTACATTAAATTATACAAGATATGATTCGGAAATTTTAGCTATGGAGAGCATATGTGAGCATGGCCTTGAACCTACAGGCTCAGTAGCGCCAGTTAGTTATTATTTATGCCAATAGTAGTTCCTAAATGGAATCTTTCTATATGGCATAATGTAGGCTCTGAAAATGCATATTCCATGAACAGTACATACAAATTCTTCTCTGTGATTTTTACATAATGAAAATTAGTTTCTTGTTGCTCCACATGATTTCAACCTGAAATGTAATTGAACATTATAAATTATATTGTAACATGTTTCACTATAGGCCTATTGTAAATTTATTGATAAGAATATTCAAGTTAATAAAAGTAAAAAATTAGAAATGCTCCAGTAACCCTTGATGGTTGCGATATTTATCCCCCCTCGAGAATCAGGAGGGCCCAGTCACTCGGATCCATTTACTCGACAAAGCAAGCAGCATGATTTGCTGTTCTGACCACAAATATCAGGAGTTCTTCATTTGCTGTCTTGTTTCCACACCAAATTTCAGCCCACTTCATACTGCTGTTGGATAAATTTACATTATATTTACATTATTAGCAAAATAATTATCTTCTGTAAAGCAAAGAATAAAAATTAATCTTTAAAAAAATCCAAAGTAAGATATTGTGAATTATAAATACGAAAAATAGAGAACCTTGGTAAATAATTCACTTTGAAAAATTACGTTTCCAAAATATTATGTAAACTGAATATAAACTTAATATTTAAACAATCATTAACTATTACAGTGCAGATTGTGTATGTTATCTAACCATTGCTCAAGAAAACACAACTTAAAGTAAAATAACAAACAGTTTATATATATATATATATATATATATATTCAGTGAAAATTTCTTGAATGAAGAAAAAATATTACACGGGAACTAATTTCTGACTACAGTTGTCATTTTATATTTTTTTGTCGCTAGACATCAATTTACACTGAATAGAATTCATAGGTTCTTCATACAAATGTAATACACAACATGGCACGTCTGCTGTAATTGTGATACTTCAAAATGGGAGGTTTTCTGGAAATGCAATTTACAAATGTAAATAAAAAAATCATCACCACACACAGCAGATATTGTTTGGCGCAAAATTGGATGAAGTTGTGGTTAAGGTACACCCTTAGACAAAAAAATCAGTCATCCGCTGCTGCTATAAATCGATCGGGGAACTTCGTGAACGCTCGCAAAAGCCATATTCACATCAACACGTTTTCAATAATTGTACTGGGTTGTTTGCTAGTTAATGCAGTGCACACTCAAGCAACATTAAAGAGAGAGTTTGGGTTAGTGTGTTTCCGTGGTCGAGAGGTTTAATAGACATCGTTTACGTTCGTAACCTCACGGGTTCGATTCCCATTCTACCTTTTTTTTTAACGGAATGTTAGAATAGCATTTTGCCTGTAATGTAGTTTCATATTTCATTTTATATTTGAGTTTTATGGCATAAATTAAGACCTTCTTCTAATAAGTAAATGGGGAAAGAAAATAATATATTCTAAAATGAAAACTTTAACAAAAATAGAATCAATATCGGGTGCATGAATACTCAGCATCTATTACTGCCTTCAATCTGCGGGGCATTGATGCAATCAAATTTCTACAGGCACGTGGATGACCGGCTAGAGCATCCCAGGTGCCTTGAATTTGTGCCCATAAGCCATCTATTGTTTTTCGTGCATCTGCAGGCCAATTAGAGTTCATCTCTATTTTCATCTTAGCCCACACATTGTCGATAGGATTCAAATCTGGTGAAGAGCGAAATTTGATTTCCCTTCTCCTTTAACAATCAAATCAAATTTCGCTAAACACATTTCAGAAAGTGGCCACAATTTTAGAAGAAATCAAAATTATCATGAAGGCCAAGAATACAAATATTCTCAACGAAAATATGCCTAATGAGCAAAACCCTCAATTAGACATACAGTTAATTCAATACTACTAAAACTCCAGAAGATGAAGCATGCATCGGAAGGCCTAGAGTGAAATCAACGAAAATTTTAAATAGTTGAGGAAGACGGTAGTATACAAGGTAAAAATAAATAATAGTTAAAAAAAACTAAAACAACATGCTTTATTAGAAAACCGAACTAAAAATGAAAAATAATTTTAATTTCCAACACACTAGGGATAAAATTAAAGTGGCCAACAAAAAAATCATCTTCAACACAACTAGGGATGCCGCGGTCCTTGTATGAGCTGTGGGGGAATATAACTAAATTTCAGTTCATAAAATCTTATCCTATTCATCAATTAATCATTTCGGATAAATAATTACAGCCATACTTTTAGGTGAAAATATATGATTGATTTACTTTGTTATTTATTCAGAGTTATCTACAAAAAAATAACTTTACCATCAAAAGCGTGGGGTGCTCTATATCAATTATTATATTTGATATTAAACATATATTGGTAAAAGTAAAGTCTCTAAGAAGAAAACGTAAAAACCATAAAAAGCATCCCATGCTTTTGATGGTAAAATTATTTTTTTTGTAGATAACTCTACTTTTATTCTGTATGTGTTGGAGATAATTTTTTTGTTGACCACTTTAATTTTATCCCATAGCGCACAGCGCAACGCACTGCAACTCGCACCATAGCGCACAGCGCACCGCACTGCACCTCGCACCGTAGCGCACAGCGCACCGCACTGCACCTCGTACCGTAGCGCACAGCGCACCGCACTGCACCTCGTACCGCACCGCACCTCGCACCGTAGCGCACAGCGCACCGCACTGCACCTCGCACCGCACTGCACCACACCACACACAAAATACACACACCACACTGCACCTCACATACTCACTCACACACATACACACAGGATTCACACGGACGGTGCGGTGGAGTGCGGACGTGTTGATCGGAGCTCCGTGAACATTTTATATAAGTGGTCAAATGGTGAGTAATATTGCATAAAGTTGTATTCTAATTAATTGTTGGTGAATGCGAGTGAGTTTGAAACAATAATAAACTGGTGAAAGGTGAATTAAAATATGAATTATAAATAAAATGGTGAACATAACCTAGAACCATGTGCACAGTGAACTACAGTGTAGTATAGTATAATAACTGATATATATAGTTATACTACTCGGAAGTATTAGTGAATACGAGTGATTTTGAAACAATATAGAACAGTGTAAAGTAATTTAAAATATAAGTTAAAACAAAATAGTGAACACAAACTATAAGCACGTGTACGTATGAACTCAAAAGTTTTATAACGTGTAAGTGAGACAAAAATCTACCAAAACACCTTTAATATGTTATATTCCACAATAATACTAAAACAATATTATAGCACAACCAAGAACAGTAAATAAATACATAATTTCTAAAAATTACATTACGCAAAACACGTGGCCACAGGTTGATCTGAACTTAATATATACATTATACATAAATAAACAATCATTCTATTCTAATCAAGACGATAAATAAGGAAATATATATACATACATATAATATTAAGTAAATATCATCATAAAAATCATAGTGCAAAAATCAAGACCACGTGTGAGTTAACAAGGAAACAAGCGGACGCCGGCCATATTGGCTACAACGTCGATCCCGGAAGTAGCATCAAGAGGCCATCTTATGTCACGTGATTCAACGTCACGAAGTACAGTTGCAGAAGAAGGAAACGAAATAGAGAGTGCGCTCAATACTCTAATGAGTGTCACGGAAATAAGTAAAAATTTGCGAAAAGACTTGAAACAAAAAGTAATGGAATCTGTAAGTACCATAAGGAATGAAATTGTTAAGATTAGTAAGTTCATAACTGAGAGAGACGAAGAAAATAATAAGTTAAAATCAGAGATTAAAAGCGTCAGAGAAGAACTTATCGCCCTGCAGTCAGGTCTGAATTCGGGACAGATGGCACCATCTATGGACGTCAGGAGGCAACATTCTCCCAGAGAACCTAGGAATGCTAATCTTCATCTGCCACCTACCGGCGAACATAAGAACCTTTATTCAGAAGTCCTGAAGGAAAAAAACAGAAAGAAAGTACAAATTGACAATCAAACCAAAAGGAAATGATCAATCGGCAGAAACAATTAAGCAACTTATTAAAGATAACATAAATCCTACCGAGCTGAAAGTGGGCATTAAAACATTCAGAACTTTCAAAGATGGAAGTGGAAGAATCGAAATTGAAACCGAAAGCAAAGATGAAATCAATATACTCAGCTCAACAATTACCTCAAAATGCGGAAACCAGTTAGAAGTACATGCACCAAAATTGTTAAATCCAAGGATGGTAATATTCAATGTACCGGAAGACGTAACAATCGAAAATGCATCTAGCATTATAATAACACAAAACCCAGAACTTAACCTCAAAGAAGATGACATTCAATCCAAATTCAAATATAGAACCAAAGCGAATAAGTTTAATTTAGTTGTGGAAGTGAACTCTCAAACCCGGAGAAGATTACAAGATAACAAGCTGAAGATCGGATGGACAATTTGCCACCTGAATGATTATCTCGCAGTTTCAAGATGTTTCAAATGTAGTAGACTGTCACACACACAAAATAAATGTACACGAGAAGAAACATGTCCCCTGTGTGCAGGGAAACACAAATTAAAAGAATGTACAGCTCCAACTTCAGACTACAAATGTATAAACTGTGTAACTTTCAATACCTACAACAAGAAAGAAAAAATATGTGAAAATCACACATCGCTAGACAAGAACTGCCCTAGTTTGCTCGCCACTCTAAAGAAGTACAGAATGAACATAGACTACTAAAATGGCGCGCAACATCAACAGACTATACCAACGCAAACAAAACTTAGATGTATGCAAATAAATCTACAACACTCAAGAGCAGCCACAGATAACCTCATGGAACTGATTGTTAAAAATAAAATAGACATGGCTTTTATACAAGAGCCTTACACATATCAAAACAAAACTCATGGAATTATAAAAAGATATCGAACATATACATCCGGAACAGGGAAGAAGAGAGCGACCATAGTTATTCCAAATAGCAATGTAGGTGCACTGCTAATTACACAATTATCAGATGAAGACACAGTCTTAATAGAAATAAAGTACGGGAATATGAAATTATACGCTGCCAGCTTATATTATGATATAAACGTACCAATACAAAACCAATTCAGCAGATTAGACGAAATACTGGAATTTTGCAAAGGAAATGGTGTTATAATTAATGTAGATACCAATTCGCGATCTACAACTTGGCATGATGTTCTAACAAACCCAAGGGGAGAAATACTAGAAGAATATTTAATCAGTAAACAACTTCATGTATTAAACGAAAAATGCATAAACACAACCTTTCAAACGAGCAGAGGATCAAGCAACATCGATTTAACTATAGTAAACACCAACTTACTGACAGCAGTTAATGAATGGGAGATCAGCAATGAAGAAAGTTGTTCAGATCACAACATAATAAAATATTCTATAAGAATAGGAAACCCAAGCAACGAAAGAAAGGAATACAAATATCAAACATTAAAAATACGTGATGAATACAGATAAATGTACAGAATTTGATAATAATCTCGCTCTTGAAATGTGTAAGAAATTTAATATTTCATATGAAGAAAAACACATTGAAGAAATTGATACAAATCTAACCTTTAGAGCATTAAATACATCGGACTCCGAAACACTAGTAGACAAATTCAGCGAGGTGATAGAATTAACGTGCAAGAAGACACTTAAAGCACTTCATACAAACAAAAAGTCGCCAAATAGACCATCAGTACCTTGGTGGAACGACTCACTGACTGTAATGCGACAAAAGACAAATGCATTAAGAAGGCGCTACCAAAGAACGAGAAACAACACAGAACTAAGGGAAATCCGTAAGCAACAGTACTTCGAAGAAAAGAAAAAAACTTCAAAATGAAATACGAAGACAAAAAAACAAACTCCTGGAAGGAATATTGTAACCTAACGTCTCTCGACAACCCATGGAATGAAGTTTACAAGCTTGCAACAAATAAAAACGAGAAGCCCAACCACCATGACAACCCTACAGAAACCAGACGGGACGAAGACAACCAACACCGAAGAAACAAAATGAAACCATGATGATAGAACACCTCACCGCCAATGATGACGAAAATGAAGATACAACATTCCACAGACAAATAAGAAAATTCATAGAAGAACCAATCGAAACACAAGATGACGTAGAATTTACCGTAGAAGAAGTCCGACAAACAATAAAAAGTTTCAATTGCAATAAGACCCCAGGAATCGACGGAATAACAAGTGATATTTTTCTACGCACCTTCAATAATTTCCCAAGTTTTATTACAGCAATATATAACAATTGCCTAAACAGAAGTTGTTTCCCTCAAATATGGAAAAAAAGCTAAAATAATACCAATAATAAAAACGGGTAAAGAATCCAGTTCAGACCCATCCAAATTCCGACCTATCAGTTTACTAAACATAGGAGGGAAGATTCTCGAGAAACTACTGATAACCAGAATAAATCACCACATATACAAGAATGAACTTTTAAACCACAACCAATATGGTTTCATACCCCAAAAAAGTACAACAGATGCTGCAATTGAAGTAAAGAAATATGTAGAACCAGAACTAGAAAAAAATGAATGTTGTAATTATGATCAGTATGGACATAAGGGGCGCGTTCGATGCAGCATGGTGGCCAGGAATCCTTAAAAATCTAAAATATCTAGAATGCCCAAAAAACCTTTACGAACTAACGCAAGATTATTTCAGACAGAGAAGTGCAAGTATATCAATAAACAATGAAACTTGGGAGACGAAAATCACTAAAGGCTGCCCACAGGGCTCTTGTTGTGGCCCAGGATTGTGGAACATACTATATAATTCATTACTTAACTTAGACTTCAAGAAACAAACAAAAGCAATAGCCTTCGCAGATGACCTCCTACTATTAATAAAGGGAGAATCCATACGAGAAATAGAAAATTATTCAAATATGGAATTACACAAAATTGCAAAATGGGCGAAAGAAAATAAATTAACATTCAACGAAAACAAATCGAAAGTCATGTTAATGTCGAGAAGGAAAAGAAGAGAAAATCAACACGTGGATGTATATTTGAACAATAACAAGTTAGAACAAGTAAGTTGTATGAAATATTTAGGCATTATGTTCGACAGTAAACTTTCATTCAGAGAACATATCAACTACATAGCTAATAGATGCACAAAACTAATATTCACACTCGCAAAATCGGCAAGATTAACATGGGGCCTAAGAAGTGAGGCACTGAAAACTGTGTACATAGGCGGAATTTTACCTCTCCTACTGTATGGTTCCCCGGTTTGGCAAAGAGTGTTAGAAAAAGCATTTTATAGAAACAAACTGATCAGAGTGCAAAGACTTGTACTACTAAGGATAGCAAAATCTTATAGAACCGTATCAAATGAAGCACTCTGTGTAATAACAGCACAAATACCAATAACAATCAAAATTGAAGAGGCTGGAATACTCTATCAATATACAAGGAAGATCGGAGTAGAGAAAAATATCTCGTCGACAACAATATGGAACCGAAATATTGGCCACACCCTGCATTGACAATTAAAGTAATCACAGAAAATGAATACACCGACAGCACAATTCAGATATATACAGACGGAAGCAAGAGCAATGAAGGAGTAGGATCAGGGGTGGCTATATATAAAGACAAAACTCTAATAAAAACATGTAAATACAAACTAAATGAAAAATGCACCAACAACCAAGCCGAACAGCTAGCAATACTAAAAGCTCTGCAATCCTTGGAACACATGGAGCGGGAAGGGAGAACAGCGAACGTGTATACAGACAGTCACATCACATTAGACTCACTAAGAAATCACAAAATTCATTCATACTTGATTGAAGAAATCAGACGACAAGTATCATCTATGCAGCGGGACAACTGGATAATAAACTTCAAATGGGTGAAGGCCCACATCGGGATCCAAGGGAATGAGTTGGCGGACCAATTAGCTAAAGAAGCCGCAGCGAGCAGAGACCTAGAGGAGAGCTACAAGAAGATTCCGAAAAGTGTAGTGATCAGTGAACTGTGCAAAACAAGTGTACAAAAGTGGCAAAATGAATGGGAAAAAACCACTAAGGGCCAAGTAACCAAGTCTTTCTTTCCAACAATACACGACAGGCTAAAATTAAAACTCAACCTGACATATAAATTAACTATAATTATTAACAGGTCATGGGAACATCAGATCCTATCTAGATAGATTCAAAATAATAGAAAACCCAAATTGTCCCTGCTGTGATAAAGTGCAAGATATAAACCACATATTACAGGAATGCAAATTACTAGATAAGGAAAGAGATAAACTGAAATCAATAGTTATAAGAAACCAGAATTGGCCAATTAAGAATAATGAACTCATTAACACTTACACTAAGGAATTTTCAAAATTTTCAAATACAATTAAATTTGATACACTTTAGGTTAAGTAAAACATAGAACAATTGTATTGTATATAGTTAACCATCTAGCTTTAAGTAAGATAATCTAATTGTAAACACTGTTTAATTTTATAGTTGTATAATAAGAACACCACAATGCATGTAGTATTACTCCACGTAATGGAGCATGCAGTAGAATAATAAAATAAATTTTAAAAAAATGTATATATATATATATATATATATATATATATATATATACGAGTAATATAGGTCTGGCAGATGACCAATGAATTTTCATTTGACATCAAAGAATAAGTAACTAAAGGGCTTCCAATATAAAACCGGATCGGCCTTACGGAGTTTCACCCGGCACGCAGTGCTGTCTCTTCCTCCCGCAATTCACCCTGCCTGCCACCCGTCCTTGAACTGTTTCTTACCTTATAGAAAATGCTGGAAATATTGTCCTCTCGCAGTTAAACAGGCATTATACCGAGTAAACACATTTAGATTGACACGCTGTAGTTCGGGCACTGTCAAGTTTCTGATTTAATTTCTAATGTTTGAATGATTGGAAATGATAAGTTAAAGATAAATGTTCTTCCTATGGAATGTTATCCTTATGTTCATATCTCTCCAAGATAAAAAATGAAGTTAAAGCGTCTGTAAGTTAAAACGAAATTAAAAAATTCCAAATTTTCGCCAATTTCGTCTAATTTTTCTTTGGTGAGAACCGTACGCCTTCGCGTGTGTTTCTTATTTTGTACTGAACCAGTAGTCTCACATTTAGTCACAAGATCGTGGATTGTCGATCTGGAAGCAGGTAATTGTCCAGGGAAGTTCCGAATAAATTCCTCGCGAACGCGACGAGCCAATTCGTATTTATAATAACATTTACACACATAAATGCGCTGCTCTAATGTCAGCTGACGTCTCATCTTGTCGAACGATAGTAAACTGACTAGTTCAAGGACGAGCGGCTGGCAGAGTGAAAGGCGGACGAGGAGAGAGCGCTGCCTGACGGTGAAACCCCGTGCGGCCCGGTAAGGGTTTATATTGGAAGCCCGATAGTTGAGTTCAATGCATTAGTGAGGTTTAAAGAGGAACGTAGGTGATTGTGTGAAAGTGTTTGTCACTTAAAGAAGAATAATTATATGTGATTGTAAATAAAAATTTTATAAATCAAATAAATAAATAAATCAAAATTTCACAAGTGCTAATTAGTTTTATTTTTATTTTATATGAATTATATTTTTAATTTTCGTGGAACTCACCCATAATTATATAAATAAAATTACATTAAGTAATTACATGGGAATTGTATTAGTGATGAGCGTATTTTATGAATTTCCTTTTATCTCTTGTGCATCAAATCTGTGAGAAAGTCATCTGGAGACAAGAATAAATTAATATTTTGACTTTTTGTTCATTTTATTTCCTTTGTTATAATATGGTTTTTCTTATTTATATAAGTTCTATAGATCATGGTAAAGTTCATTTTAAATTTCTATACTTCATGTCCATAGGCAATGGAGAACATGTTCCGTTATGGGGAATCCGCAAATAAATTATAAGAGACAGAGACTTGTAAGGATGTATATATATATATTCATTTTTATTTTGGAATTTATCCACAAAAGTGTTTTTCCGTCACCATCAAGAAATCACCTTCTCCAGTTGTAGCGATCCTGAGCATCCTTTTCTGTAAGTCCCAGTTCACTCATACTTGTTCTCACACCGGCCATCGAACCTTCTTTAGGTCTTCCCTTTCTTGTTTCCTATTTATTTTCCACACCAAGATCTTCTCAGGGATTCTATCAGATGTCATCCTCTTGAGGAGTTCACACCATCTTAATCACCTTTCTGCAAGTGTCTGTAATATATTTTGCCCTGTTGTCTACTTGAATTCCGTCCTGTATCATTTCATGTGGTTCCTATAGCATTGTATATTTTTTTGCGTATAATGGGGAGCTAGCCCTTTGCTACAACCTCCAACCTGGAGGACCAGGAAATTTATAATTAAGGTTTTTTACCTCTGGCCTATGATGATCTAATGCCGACATGCAAGGAAGCAGTATCTGTAACCCTAGACACTTGATGCTGGGTAAGCTGAACCCAGGTTATTTTTTTACAAGGTTGTTACTCCTCCCCTTCATATTTTTCAGCCTGACTTGGGACAAGCTTTGAAGTAATTAAGAATGTATATATATATATATATATATATATATATATATATATATATATATAATATATGATATGAAAAGAAAAAAAGAATGCTTGAGTCGGGATTTGAACTCGAGTCTCTAAAGTCTGTACCTTTAGCGCTCTAACCAACTGAGGTACCCAAGAATTCCAATACAAGCATACAATTTTCTTATACATATATATATATATATATATATATATATATATATATCGTTCATTATATTAATAACTAGCTAATACCCGGCGTGAGCTGCTACTTCTAAATAAATGTTAATGTGCTTTTACCACCAGGCGTGCGCTGTTATGCTCTACTTTTTTGTAGAGTTTTCTAGATATTCAATTCTGTGTACATCAATTTGTGTATTTGTTATATGGTTTAGGCAGCTTAAGCTATTTATGCGTAAAAATAGGGACTTTATTTCACGTTTTTCACTACAAAGGGTGATTTTTAGGGTTGAAATGGTTGAGTATTACAACTCTCTTATAGCTTATGTTCATTCCCGGAATCTCCTGAAAATTTTTCAAAAAGCCCCATCTCAGTCGGATGAACGGCATGGCAGAGCACTCTTGCCCGGGAATATACTTATCTCAATCTTCTTGGTATAAAAAGACTCAAAGCGCGACAGGCCTAGAAGGCTTTCGGCTGACCAGCCGGCTGTTGGCCTCACATCCACGTGCGTGTGTTAATCACAGAAGTAGACGATCATCTAGCCAGTGTAAGATGACGTGATGGATCCTCCAGCCGTTATAGCTGGTATTCTCAACCTGGAGTCGCTACTTATTGTAGCTACCCAAATGCCTCACGATGCTGGGTGGACACCGCACAGTGGGCCAGATACAAAATCTAGCTGGGAAAAAGTATTTTACTAACTCTCGCCAATTCATCTTTCTTCACTCTAAAAATATTGTTCTACGACTGTTTTTCACTTATCTGCAAAGGAGGGTAGAATTATAAAATGTATGTATACAATATAAACATCGGATGTTGCCGATGGTTAAGAACTCATCTGGTCCACATCCCAGTAGTGTACCGAGCTGTAGAAATAAATACGTTTTGCATTAAAGCGTGTAGTGCAACAGTAGCATAAGAATGTTGTATCGAAAATCGTAATCGACAAATTATAAACCTGAGGCGCAAATGGTAACTGTACTATGCACTATTGTGCAAATAAATATAAAACCAACCATGGATGTGGTAGGTTTTATGTCTCTCACAATTCTAAACTTACTCTTATGCCACTGATGCACTAAACACTTGTAAACACGTTTTGTACTGTTTTAAACATTTTCCAAAGATCTTCAAGCTTTCTTTACAATATTTTAGATTTATATATTTACGTATAAGACAGATTTTAGAAAAGAAATGGGCATATAATGGTACTGTACATCAACTATACGTAGACTTCAAATAAACATATGATTCAATTAAGAGGGAGAAGTTATATAGTATCCTGCTGGAGTTCGGAATTCCTAAAAAGTTAGTTAGGCTTATACGAATGTGTCTAAATGGCACAAAGAGTAGGGTGCGTGTAGGCAAAGAGTTTTCGGACACTTTTGAAATCCAGAATGGGTTGAAGCAAGGAGATGCACTATCTCCTCTACTATTTAATTTTGTACTAGAGCATGCCATTAAATCTTTAGAGAATGAGGAAGGCTTACAACTGAATGGTATTAATAAACTGTTAGTTTATGCTGATGATGTAAGATTGTTGGCCGATAGTGAGGAGATACTGAAGGACAATACGCACACACTATTGAGTAACACTAAGAACTTAGGACTGGAAATAAATATAAATAAAACTAAATAAATGGTTACACGTAGAAATACATTATATAATGGAAATGGACAGCTAATGACAAATGAGGGAAATTTTGAGGAAGTGGCTAAATTCAAATACCTGGGAACAATAATCACAAATAGGAATGAGATGCACAAAGAAATTAAACATAGGCTTAATTCTGGAAATGCGTGCTATTATGCATTGCAGAGACGCTTGATGTCCCAACTCCTTTCAATAAACGTTAAACTGAAAATATATAAAACTATTATTCTACCAGTTATATTATATGGGTGCGAAACATGGACTCTTACTTTAAGGGAGGAGAGGAGATTACAGGTATTTGAGAATAAAGTACTTAGGAAAATTTTTGGACCAAAGAGAGATGAACAGACAGGTGAATGGAGAAGACTACAAACAATGAACTACATGGTCTTTATAGGAAGCCAGATATAATAACAGTCAAGTCTCGTAGACTACGATGGGCAGGACATGTTGCACGTATGGGGAATGAAAGACTCGCATGGAAGCTTCTTGTAGGAAAACCAGAGGGAAAACGCCCAGGTGGTAGACGAAGAATGAGGTGGGAGAATAACATTAACAATGATTTGAGGGAAGTAGATTATACAGGGAATGATTGGAAAAAATTAGCTCAGGATAGGGATGTATGGAGAGCTTATGTCCGCGCGGCCATGAACCTACGGGTTCGATAGTGCCAGTGAGTAAGTAAGTAAGTACGTAAAACATGATCGTGGATAAGTTACTTGCTTGCTACTTTCCCATGTTGTTCCAACGTTGCCACCATTTAAAAATAATCCAAAAAGATATTTAGGGCCGGTTGTACGAACTTCAGGTAACTCCCAAGTTAGTCATCTGACGCTTAAGGCTAGCAGGAGTACAAAGTCAATATGCGTTGTACCACCTGCTTTTAACCGCCAGTTGCGTATACCGGTTTTAACTTAACTTTTCAGTTATGTTGGTAATGAATTCCAATTTCCCTCCGTATTATGTTGGCTGAATTGGGTATCCGCGCATCATCTTTCTTATGTTTTCTTATTTCCCATAGCAAAAATTCGTCTGCTTTCATTATTTATCCATACTGCATCAATGTTTTCAATTCTGATATAATTAATTTTATACTATATTATAGTTTATTTTCAATATTATAAATTAGTTTAGATGTACGTAGTTTTAAATAAATTGGGTTAGTTTCCATTTTCGTGTTATTCATTTTAATATTATTTTTATTTCTTTGAAGTTTGTTTAATATTATAACAATTCAATGTAATTAGGCCTACACGTAGTAATAGTTTTGTGAAATATATGTACGGTATAATTCACGCACACACCAAAATTAAAAAGTCTTAAATAAATTGGGTTGGTTTCCATTTTCGTGCTATTCATTTTAATATTATTTTTATTTCTTTGAAGTTTGTTTAATATTATAACAATTCAATGTAATTAGGCCTACACGTAGTAATAGTTTTGTGAAATATATGTACGGTATAACACACGCACACACCAAATTAAAAAAGTAATGCGATGTTTAATTATATGAAATTCAAACTTTCTCATATTTGTTATAAATAGAGAGAGGAATTTTATAAAATTTCATGTTTTAAACTATTTGTCAGAGAGCGCTGAGGTTAAGTATCTTTACATTTTATGATATGCAGAATCAAATAAGACCAACAAAAACTTCATATTTCATAATATTTTAACAAAATGTTCATATTTTAGTGAAAATTTCATACTCCTCCATATTTTTCAACTTTCAAATTCCGATATTTTTTTTTCAATAAAAGTTCTAGGAATTCATTAAGATATTTTTTGAAATGAATGTATTTTGTGTATTTTTGACAATGTAATGTGGTAGACAAGTGAAAATTTTTCAGTATCTTTATAAAAGCAAATAATTGGATGATGAGTCACAGAGTGTCAAGTTCGATGGAGTTTTTTGTCCCCCAGAACAAGATCATGAGCCTAGATGAATAAGTAGAATAACAATATTGGAATTTTCTGTAGTCAGGTAGCTGTCAGTTCGTTCTTGCTACCTGAGGACAGTCTTTACTCTGTGAACAGATTACAGAATTGAAATGTAAGAAACTTGAAGCAGTGCTTTGTGAAATTAGTAACGTTGATGTAGGTTAGGCCAGCATTTTTCTCACATCAAAGTATCAAATATAGCATGATACGAGTATCCTCCCATAACATCATGTGATGTTGAGCATAATTTTTCATTCTGCAAAACAATTCTGACAGATAGGCTGTATAGTTTACTATCACAAAATATTTTTAAAAAATCCTATCTATGTGTTATGAACAAAATTAATAATTGACAATTTGATTGTTCATAGCACAAGTAGACCAAGACTAGACACTATGCAAGACCTATTTCATATATACAAAAAAACTAACGTTAAAATAATTCTAACTACATTTCACCATGTTTATAGTTCAATATTAAATGTAACTGTAATTGCAAAGAGAGTTCTGAAACATCCCTAGATTCAATTATGGACTAATAACTTTTAACATCTTGTCCTCTCCAAATATGACATACTGGAATGGTTTACTTGTATTCTAAATCGTCCAATTTAATGTTTTGTTACATTTGCATCTACATGAATTTAATATCTTCATGCAATGTAAAGATAGCAATAACCCAAAACTATACCAGTACCTACTCTAAACTTGTCAGTGCTATATTTCATGGAAACTTGTTAGTTTGGGTTGCAATGTTTTGTTTCTTGCATATGTTTAAATTTCAGAATTAAAAATCATTCAATATATTAATTAATTGTATTATATATAAATTCTCAGATTTGATTTATGAAATAATCCACTACAGTCTTGGGAGGCCTTTGGGGTAGTGGCATGTTGAATTTTCCATCTTTCTAGACAAAAGGCACTAGATGTCTGCCGGGTTGTCAAAACTGCCTGATGGCTACATTTGTGCCCAGAACATGCATATAGTACTCACTTCCATTAGGATCTGAGTCGATCCCAGGTCTACAATGCCATCAGAAGGTCTGGTCCAGCTAAAAATCTTGACCATATCAAGACTCGAACTCACGACTTCCCTGTTTGTACCACGTTTCCTTATACAACTACGCTATGGTATGATCCATTAAAATTGTTTCAGATCATGAATATGATATTTTTATTGGGTCAAAAATAATGAAAAATTATAATCAAAATACAGTGAACATTTTGATTTCTTGTGCTATAAATAAGTTCTGTTTGTGCTGTATGTACACTTATAAGTCGGTAGTGCGTCTATGCATATAAAATATATGTAAAAAGTTTAGAAAATAGTAGCTTCATTATATTTTTGTGTCATAATTTTCATATTTTGTCTTTATGATTTCATATTTTCTTATAATTTTCTTCTATATAATTCCTCGCTCTAGCTATAAATAGCTATTATAAGTACCAAGATTTGTTTTTGATTAACTGAATTTTTAATTTAAGATAGTCATCAGATGACTGAAGGCAAGTAAATTGTCTTATGTTATATGTAAACCTATTTGGTTATTTTGATATTTTTTTTCTATGTAATCTATGCCTATTTGTTGGAAATTGACCAATTATAAGAATCTCAATTTTTTTTACACTAGAAATAACTGCAATAAAAATAGCCCAGTGTGAATTTCTGTTAATTTTAAGTTAGTATGATTTTTTTGTATTATTGCATTTTTTCCAAAATGAAGTTGCTTTATTAAATTTTTGTCCATTCTGTGTTGAGATCTCTTTACTGTATTATAATATAGTGAAATTTCTGCATACAAACTACTCTTTGAAACCAATCACAATACTTGGAAAGGATTATCCTATGACTATATATTCTGATCCTCTCTAAGATGACTCTCTCTTCTCTTCCCAACCAACGCCGATGCTTTTGATAAGGTTTATAAATGTCTTACTGCCTGTATTTGCTCATATTATGTAATAAACATAATGAAGGCTATATTCTTGTCACTGTGTGCCAGAGGGGTAGAATAGTAGTTATTTAAATCCTGTATCCCATTGAAATCTAATAATACAACAATTGAGAATAAAAATATTAACATTTTTTTTTCCTATTAGGCAACTATGCAAGACATTTGGTTTGTAAATTCAGAATCTTTCTATGATAGCTATTGATATATGAGTTTAGTCTTCAATTTGTACATATTTAAGTGATAGTTAAATTAGTAACAGCAAACCTCTGCTCAAATAAATTATCTTACCTGAACTCCGTAGTATTAATGTGCTTTGCAATAAATTATATTCAGATGTTGATATTTTCTTCACATCAATTTCTTTAGCATAGTTAATTTTTTTCCATAACATGGGGAGCTGGGGCCATTGTTATAATCCTCAACCTGGAGGACCAGATGATTTTTGTTCAAGGTTTCCTTCCTCTAGGCTTTGACGAACCAACATATCCTTACAAGGCAGTAGGTTGCCGTATCCTAGCAAGGAGCTGTCACAAAGTACTATCATCCAGGCCAGAATGAACCCTGGTTTTTTAAAGAGGTGTTATTCCTCCATCACTCCCCATTTCTCCGGCTTGTGACAGGCAGAGTCTAGGTTGGCTGGAAATCCTATACTATATTGGGCATTAAGCAGAGAGCAAGCACATAAACTATAGGCGACAGATGCAATTTTGGAGGAGGATTTCTAGAAATTCAAAAAGAGACAAAATTAGAAATGCTAAAATCACAGAAGTAATGGATGTTCAAAAAGACATTCCACAAGTTATTGAAGAAGACTGAAATGGTTTGGTCACAAAGAGAAGTCAGATGACAGGATTCTAAGATGATATTAAATCTTGAAGCGGAGGGCAACAGAAAAAAAGGGAGATCAAAAGAAAGTGAATTCAAGGAGTGCATAATAGGAGTATAGTGTCGAGAGGATAACAGAGTTGTGATGCAGAGAATAGGGATTTATGGAGGAGTATAATTTACAATGGGTTGTAGAAAACTACTGTATTATAAAGAAATTCCTAATAAAGAAGAAGAATGTTAACATTTTCCAATTATGGTGTAAAGGTACAGATTGTATTCAGGATGAAGAGATTTTCCCCTTTTATTAAGACTGTTTTTAAAGTAAATTTTTGATGGTCGACTTAAAGACCACCACTATACGTTTTTTTCTTTGTATTTTATGATTGATTTCTTTCACAATTTGAACTAACATATGCAGATAAAAAAAAAATTTGAACGTTTATATGTTTTTTTAACATAATTATATCATCTCAAATTTTCTATCATATTTTTGACAATTTGTTATTGTAGAAACTGTAGTCCTTTGAGAAACAACCAATCATAAGACAGTAGATTTCAGATTTTCTTTAGGGACAAACCTTCTGAGGAGTAATTTATTGGTACTAGTGTATGTACATTTAATAAAAACATATTACTCAGGCATTACTTTATTATAAAAAATTATACAATGGATATTCAAACATGCTTATATTATACACAATTAAAAGTAAACATCACCTAAGTAAAATTAAAAATAGACCACATTAAAACTCTTTTTCTACCTAATATGATGAAAACCCCAAGCATGAAAGGTGCAACCAGGTGGCTTTGGAACACACACATATATTATACAGATCTTCTCTTCTCTATTGTAATTTAACCTCATATCTTTATGGTTGGGGAGGGAGAGGAGACTTTGGATCACACATGGTTACTGAGGACCTCCAATCCAGGACCTGCCCCAAGACAAACACAAATATTAAGACAAGATGCACAATTCACTCACATTCATACTAAACCTGGCGAATATGATGATCACAGATTGTTTAGGCCTTAAAGTTTCCTCAAACATTGTCGTACAGGTTCAGAGAAACCATCCAATTAAAACCCATATCCAGAAATACTTCATGACTGGGGATCAAAACTAAGGCCCTCTG